>APFE030165491.1:17432-172432 GCA_000404065.3 Pinus taeda
CAATCCTTTACAAGATATGGTTGGATTCATTTCTTGATGCTCGATGTGATATTTCACTTCTTGAACATTTTTCTTCTTAATATGTCCTTCTATCTTGATAGTTTGAGGAGTGGTAATTCCGAACAATGAATTACAAGAAATGGTTGGATTCATTTCTTCTTTCTCTATGTGATATTTCACTTCTTGCACCTTTTTCTTCTTGATATTTCCTTCTATCTTGAGAGTTTGAGGAGTGGTAATTCTTGCCAATGCTTTACAAGATATGGTATGATTCATTTCTTCTTTCTCTGGGGTGGGGTCTTGGAATATATCCTCTTCTTTTGATGATTCTTGATCCTTTTGCTCCTCCTCTTCATATTCTATGTAAAATAATTTCTTCTCAGAACACTTATGACCTTTAAAGTATTTATTATCACCACTGTAACAAAGCCCTTTTGCTCTTTTTTCTTCCAATTGTTGTGGTGTCAACCTTATAGGTTGTGGAAGGCTAGGAGAAACAACACTTCCATCTTTATAGTTGTGAAGGGTATGCTTTATAATTTTGCTTTCCACTATGTCACAAAGCCCTTTTACCCTTTCCAATTGTTGTGGTGTTGCTCTAAAGAAGGTGTTGCTCTTTGTATCCTCATAATGTGCTATCATTTCCTCCGTGAAAATTGACCATGTAACAAGTTGTTTATGAGAACAAAGCCCTTCATACCAAAAAAATTGATCTGGTTCTAAATATGAAGATGCAATACATACCTTTTGTAACACTGGTACACCATGTAGATCAAAATATTGCTCCATCTGACATATCCAATTTACCGGATCCTTGCCATCAAACTTCCTCATCTTGTTTTTTCTTGATTTTAGGAGTTCGATCTTGAAATGATTGTAACTCTGTATTTTCAAATCTTTAAGCTCTGAAACTATGACCTGTTGTAGTCCTCTGTGTCCTCTTTCCAATGCCACAAGTCTTACCCCAATTGGATTCTCCAATGAAGAGTTATGCCAAATCTCCCACAATGACCTGATTATAGACTAATTTAGTAGAGCGAACTTGTACGACATGCCACGAGTAAATTTTTTGACCTTTGGATCTGAAAAATGCATACAAGAAACTACAGTCTGTCCTCGTTCTATACCTTCTTACTAAATTTAAATCCAATCCCCAGAGAGAAAGTTATGACGATTTTCCCCAGGTCACCTGTTTGGAATGTAATTCAGGAGTCTGCAAAAAGACCAACATCCTCAGATCATATCTCCGAAAATATCGCGTGAAAAGCTCTGAAATTCGGATCCAAGGTTCAACATGATTTCTTCTCAAATGGGTTTTTTTTGTGACTTCTGAAACATCACAGAAAAAATTTATAGTGAAAATTCCACGATGACCTGTTTGGAGTAGCGAAACCCTAGAATCCAAAGCTCTGATACCAAATGTTATGGAACCAGCTCAAGAAAAGATAGAAAAGATAGATCAATGCCTTAGAATTCAGCCTGTTCGAGGGGGAAACCTCCTTTAAATTACATAAATGAACAATTCTTGGATGATACAAATGAAAATACCTCCTTTCTATATATAGGAGTCTAAGGGGTCATAATGTAATCAGAGCCGACATAACAATAATAATGTAAGGGAAGATTAATAACGATAGTGAGCTTCTATGGGGCACAATAGTGACAATATGGGCACTACATGGGTACATCAATATAATAAGGGGGTTGTACTAATAACAATAAGGGGTTACACTAGTAGTATAGGGGCCTAACATGTCACCACTCACTTTCCATTATTTTCAATTCATTTTCATTCTGTACCAATGATGATGAAGATTGGAATATAGAGTTGGAACAACTCGGTGGAGAAGCATCAACTACTTCATCCACAATTTCGAATGTTGGATAATTTTGTTCCTCTATCCATAGTTTAACCCACCAAGAAGATTGAGTGTAATTTTTTGGTTGTTTCCAAGAGTTGATAAAATGTCTTGCACATCCTTCAATCCAATCTTAAGTGCTTCTACAATTTTAGCATCTGTGGATATTGAATCATATTGTGACAATATATCAATGTTTCATATTGTTTCTCGGTGCAATCTATTCCAAATGATTTCTTGCTTCTTATGAGATTTAATAAAATGAAGCACTTGGGGATTTGATTATTCTTCAACAACTCTATTAAGGGTTCCAACAACATGAAGCAAATTAGTGAAATAATAGGCCCTCTCCACTCCAACCATCCCACCAAATTTACTAAAGAGGTTCTCACATACATCTGACCGAGTCAAGTGAAAAACACATGGAAAGTTAGAGTAATGATCTTGAAACAATCTCATCAACAAAACTTCAAAATGGCAAGAAATGTTCACATCTTGATATGCTTCTCTGCCAATGAAATTTATGTTTCCATTAGTATGAGATTGTTTCTGTACCCAACATAACCATAATGTGGAGCAAAGATGAACTTGTGAAGCATTTCGCACCCTTTCCCAAAGGCTCAAACTATGAGACATAAAGATGTCAATGTAGTCAGCAATAATCATTAGATAAGTCTCTATAGCTAGTCTCCTCTATATTTTTCCACTTGGTGTACTTCTCAACTCTTTTAAACACATTTGAACATGCCTTGAAGCAATGTGTTGTACGTATCCCCAATTTTGCCGATCCATCCTCTCTATATCTTCACCCTTATACTTGTGCTCATCCACTTTAAAAGTGTGATAAACCATTCTGACATGATAAAACGTTATGTAATCATTTCCTAAAACCACTTCGCATCGACCGTTAAAAAAAGGATTCACTAGCTTTTTTTCGTTGTGGATGTAATCTTGGTCATGCAATCTTGTTATATTGCAACCATTGTACAACCCAGTTAGCCTCCACCCTTCCCAAGGAATTTGATATCGAAGACCTGATGTTGAAGAATAATCCTTCAACATAAATTGTCTTCTTCTGCTATCCCCATCCGAGGAATGACCAACAATAGGTCCCAAATTATTTTCCACGTGTTTCTTCCACATAGATTCTACCTTTTCCCATTGTTGATAAACAAAATTTGCATTGAACCTATTGCATGTTGGATGAACAACCACAACCAAATGAGGAAGCCTTTCATGTAAAGGGTTTCCAATAATAACACGTGCATAATGGCCAATAAAATTGTTCTTAAAAGAATATATTATAATCTCGTAGCCTACAGCTCCGTCACCAACTCTCACCAAGAAATGTGATTGGAATTGATGTTCTTCTTTCGTACCACAAAACCCTACCACTGTATCACTTTTTGCTACCCACCTAATTTTTTTTTTCACAATTGTTTCATATTCAGCGAGCAACACAGGAATTGGGCCATCTATACCATGCTTGGCTTTATAAGAAGCATAAATGTTTCTGACTGCCTCAAAAATATGCTTGTGCTCCCTTCAGATATATGCTAATGACTTTCTAACTTGCCTTAATGTCGTAGATATTGAAGGACCATCTAGATTCAAGCTAATAAAGCTATATAATCTAAGCTAATAAAGCTATATAATCTCATAAAGGAATTTTGTGGATGTACTATACCTTTTCCCTACTTTTTCATGCATCACGTTATGAAAAATATCCTTGACAAATTCCGATACTGCATCTTTACCTTGTAATTTTACTTACTTATGTGCCTCACACACATCCTCGTAAAACCTAAAGACATCCTTCCTTTCTGTTGATTCAAAAAACTTTTCCTTTAGGGATCTCATTCTAATAGAGAGTGTAGCAACCCTTGTCCTCTCCCACCAATGAGATCGCATTGTTGATCTATGGTTAGCATTTGTAACCCTTGCAACATTCTTCAATTCATTGTGATTCAAATAGTCGAGTCTTCTACCTTTTCATGTATATCGTTCACTTCTTTTACTGGTGCACATTGATTCACAATATAATCGCATCTTGAAGTCATCACATTCTGGAACCAACTTACAAAATTTGCATGTTAATGAATCAAATGGGATCCTTGTTTTAGAAGCCCTCTGGCAATGAATATGCCTATATGCACCATCAATACGACATTCAATACCCTAATAACATAACATGATCTTGGTATGCTTCTCTATGACCCATAATTTTCCACCCCTTTGATCATCCATTAGTACCTTTGTTTCCAATCTCTCCCCATTTCTATCAATATAAGGATACCAATACCCCCAACATTATAGTAACTAGGGAGATAATTGAGTTGTAATACGATGACAACAAACAAATAAATTTGAAGTAATATAAATAAAATAATATACAAATTCATATTCAAGTTTAGTCTAAGTTGTTAATTAACATACCTTAATTAGAAGGATCTGCACTTGTAGAACCCCTATGTAATACTGATGGTGATAATGGGACCAAGAACCTAGTCAAACTTTGTTAGGACTTATCATTGGTAGCCTTTTTGGGTCTCCCAACTGTGGCACTCCTCAACCCAATCTCCTCACGTGAACCCTCATTGTAGTAGTAGCAGTGTGCTTCTTTGATTTCATGTGTTCATTTAGAGAATTTACAATATTACCACTTGTTGTCACTAAACAAAACCATTTATTGCATCGTGTACATTCCACTCTCACTTTTTTCATGTCCTTATAGTCTGCAAGTGTTGCTTCCACCACCTTGAACAAATTAGGCTCACATTTCTTGTTGAAATCATCTAGAAGTTTGATTTCTTGATCAATATGAAATTGATCTCCAACCATCACTGTCTATTGTACTTCGTTACATGAAAGAATTTCACTACCACTTGGCATTAATAGGCATTGTTGATGGGCCCCTATTTTCATATGATGGTTTTTGAAGTTGTGTGTTGTTCGTGCTGCCAAGGATACATCACCTATTCCATAATCAATGCCACAAATTTCACAATGGATCTTTATTTTAGATTCTCCCTTTTCTTAATATACTTTGAGAGTAATTTTCTCATTGACAAACTCTTCCATTAAACTTTTAACTTTTTTTCCCAAGGTATCAATACACTAGGATCAACAAATATGGCTTGTTCCACTAACAAAGACATATTTTCAACTCTTGGTTGTTTATGCATAGGTCCCTCCACATTCACTTCAATGTTTTCAAACATTGGTATTGTTTTCACTACATTTTAACATTGTTCTTCCATATCAAATGTGCCTAGTTTCTTCTTGATGCCTACAAGTGTTGTACAAACTTTCAATTTTTTCTCTTGCTTTGGATTTAAACCTATTCCATCCTGGATAAAATCAAAAGGGTATCCAACTATTTCGTCATGAATTTCAGCAAATGTACAACCTTCTTGACACTTGACCACACCAATGATAGAATTTTCTTCATCGGCAACAATTTTATAAAACAACTCCATCTATGTTTGCACATAAATAATTGCAAAAGTAAATAAATTTCCACAAGCATATTGGTTATTATAAAAAAAAGAACAAGGAAGAAAAGTATGAAATTCCAATTCAAACCTCCAAAAAACATGAACAAATATTACTATTTGGATGAAACACTTTGATTCAAAATGTACTATCGGTGGATTCCTCAAATGGAACTGAAAGCATAAATAAAACATATTACTAAAACAAATTTGAGAGTTGATTTATTGTTGTACTAGAACTCGGAAAAACATTATACAACTATTTTTAATTCATAATCTTAACATGATTTGTAACCAGAATTTCAAATGAATTTCTAAAAATTCCCATTATTAAGTTAGATAGGCCAAATGTTTGTGCATCTTGAAATTGTTTCAACCACGTAAATACATGTTATTGACAACTAGGGCCAAATTCCACTTTGGACAGCTCTTATGGGGAAAGTTATTGTAGCATTATTGCAGCTCCTATGGAAAGCAAGTCTTAGCCAGCCATGATGTTCAGAGAACTATTTGGAGGAAGTTTAACTTGTATGGTGTACTGAACATTTTCAACATATTTCAGAATTTGTATCAAGAAAAAATAAATTTTGAAAATTTTATGATATACTTTGGATTTCTAAAATATTTCAAAATCCAAATTTGAAAAAGAGAATTTTTGAAAATTTGATGGTCTAATTGAAAGTTCCCAAATATTTCAAAATCTACACTTACTAATATAAATGCCTTCTCCAAAATTTAAAACTATATTTGGAGTGGCTCACATTTCTTTGAAAGAAGAACAAGCACTTGGTTTATTCCAGGTAACTAAAGGGAGCAAGAATTTGCTTTGCATTTTCTTGATAAAATTTCATGAAGGGAAGGGATAGAGGGGTGCTCTGCCATTTTCCTAAGTGGGTTGAGTATGCCCAACAATCCTAATTGTTGTCCACATCACCTGTGATAAACCATGGAATTTTGTTTCATTCCTTGTGTAGGGTGCCCAAGTTCCAGATATATTCTGTTGGTACACATGTCAACATATCTTTAATCAAATAGTCTGGAAACTCAAAACCCTATGAGAGAGCCTCCACCATTTTCAAAGTTCAAAAGCGAAGGTGCATGAGGTAAGTGTGCTTGAAATTTTATATTAAAGACGTTTAGTTGCTGCTTTGTTCTTAGACTCTACAAAATGTTTAATTTTTAAAGAGTCCTTTGCGATTATGTTGGATAAGAAAAGTGTCGGGTAGGCATAAATAGAAGGATAATTCTTAACCAGATGCAGAGATTCAAATATAATATAATATTATGTGACTTTTAGTTTCTGAGTTTTATTTTTTTAAGAGGCCTTTGCGATTCACAAAGACTATTCAAGTTCATTTATCACTTTTCATATTTCTTGTATATGAATAATGTAAATTTTCCATAATGTTTAAATATCAGGTTTCAAACCTTTTTTCTTTTAAGGTGTGTGAGAGTGAAAAAACAGAGTTGAAACATGTAAGTAGATAGTATCCAATAGTTAAATATACTCTAGGAATAAGTATAAGTATATGACATATCAGAGTATTTAAAGCCGATGTCACAATAATATTTTAAACATAATTCAAGTCTAAATCTTGAACTAAATATAATAATTGTGCTACAAATTTCACCCTACAGCTAGAAACAGAGCACGAGGAATTAGAGGTTAACTCTGACCTATTAAAGGAATCAGAGTGGCGCAACGAATGTGAGGATTAAAGACCTATAATTGATCAAATTGTCTATAAATCTAAAGTATCAGAGAAATATTTAAAGAGCCATGAGAGAGGATTTATTAAAATTCCAACAAATTATTTCTAGCAGTCATTATAGGTACTAGAATTATAGCAAGGATAGAGACTTATCTTAGAAGTAAAGGCTTGGAGAGAGCTATCAAGGGTTGAAAAGAGCCCTCATTTGACATCATATACTTAGGGTTTGAAATCAATGAATAATGAATGGGTGCTAAACTAATCACCATACATACGTTAAAAGTGCTTAGTGAGGCAAAATTGTTTACATTGATACAATTATTTAAAAATAAATTAGATCGCCCCAAAATTTCACTGTTAAAACACTTTCATTAGATCTTTTTATCACATAAAACGTCATTGTTTTTCATAAAGTCCTAAAGATCAAGAAAATATTTCATGTAACTAAGATGGAGACCACTATCACTTAACCCTCTCTCCTTTACACTTTAAGTTGCCTCTCCCTTGCTCAAGGGAGGCTTCCCTGGGATAAAATTGTTGAGATTTTAGGCAATGAGAGGAAACGTGATATGAAGACAAATTCCAACCACAGAGTTTTCAAGGAATTAAAACATAAAATAGGTGGAAGAATCAAAAGCTAATGTCTTTCTATTGGGTAGTGAATTTTGCTACAATACCTTCCCTAGATAGTGCTAATGACAATGGCTCATGCAAAGAGATCCCATAGAGCTCCCAACATAGTCACCAATAGGAGATTGATTAGACGCAATAGATTCCATTGAGATATAGGAGGATGAAGGTGAATCATAAAGAGAGCCTGGTATATTCCTCTATAGAAAAATAGACCTAATTAAGGGAAAAATCCTAGACCCAGATGATGGTAGAGTAGGATGATGCAACTGCTACTGAAAATGATCATTGTGACTAGAACTGAAGCTCAAACAAACTTCTACGGGAAAATCAAAAGAAACCCATTGTGATGTTCCTCCATCCCAGGGTTCATAATGTTGGTGTTCAACAAAATGGCTACTACTCTCTCTCTCTCTAGGTGATCATATTTCTCTTGGATGTTGAGTGTTATTGTTTCAACTATTGGGATAATGTTATCTCCTAGGACCCATGTTATGTAAGTTCTCTGGCAACTGTGATTTTCTCTTGCTTATCTTTACATTCTACCTTTGTTCGTGTCTGTGAGAAAAACCCAAGTTGGTGTGCCACTACCATTCCACAAAAACCAATAAAATTAGCATATATAAATCATACATACTAAACTATTTAGTAGCAAGGCAGAGAAACAAATGGAATACATAGAACCATACATGTCAAAGCAAAGATGTCCATTGTTGTCCACGTCCCATACTCTTTCAAATTTATATTGACAATTTAGAAGATCTCATTTCAAAGTGATGTAGGCGGTTTCCTTCTCTATGGGATTTCCAACTGGGATGTAAGATCACCTCACTTCTTTAGGTGCAATTATGGTTGAAGTTTCCATCCATAATTTATTAAAGGATTATCTTATACATCGCTCAAGGTAGTTGTAGGTTACACTATAAATATTTCACCTTTGTGATGAAATTTTAATGGAAGTATGAGAGATTATAGAATAGGAGTTTCATGTGATGAGTTTATACACATCTTAAGCTTCTAGGCATATTTTATTTCCTTGTATCATAGAATAATAGATTGTCACACAAAAAACTTGTCCTCCTAGCTATAGCAAGGATATTCCACAGTTTGAGCGGAACTCTTTTTCTACTGCCTCACATGTCCTAGAATTTATGAAACATATATGAGAATTGATGGAAAGATATAAAGATTCCATGATAAGGTTATTTATGCTTTCTTTATGACAAGGTCATGGTGGCTAGCTAAAGCATTCTTGTAGCTCAAATAACATACATTCTCTCAAATCTCTAGTTGAAATATTCCTCAATCATTGCCACCCAAGGTTCAAAAATTTGATGGAACATATCAAGAGTTGTTGCCAACCCTACAAGAGGAAGGCATCCTTGGTCTTTTTTAAGGAAATGATAACATTGTGTTGACACGACAAATTTTCGCTATGCTAGCAAAGGGGACTAACCTGATCGCAGACCCCAACTAGATCTGCTTTCATTTGGAATGGCTAGTTCCAACAGGTTTCAAAGGATCCCATAAATTGTTATAGGTGTTGAAATATTACTCCCCAGAGGAATACTTCCATTAAATCATTGAAAGAAACAACTAACCTATATGTATCAAGTCCTATCTATATTGATTCTACATATTTATGCTAGTCCTAACTATTCTAATTTATCCTGCAGGAGCATAATAAAAGAGATTAAACATCATATATAGATTCCTAGTCCAAATGAATCAATTAATGAGTTCACCAATGAACAAGGTTGTATTTAAGCTTGATTGAAATCTAATTATTCATACAAGAATACACATTCTTGTTTCTACAAATAAAACTTGCAACTGATGTTTAATATAGCTTCGAATCGGAGACCACTCATGAGTTAACCATGATAAAGAATTATATTCAAATAACGAAGACTAGTCATAAGTTGTATGTTATCACTGTGCACAAAAACAAAACATATATATCCTCGTGCCATCGTAATTCCAAAAAAAAAAAAAGGAAAATGAATCTGAAAAAAGGCTTCTTCTTGATTGAAATAGTCTTCTTTATTAGCATAATAAAATAGACCCCTCTTCTGCCAAAAGAAAGTCCCTTACCCATATCCAGAGGTAATAATTATGCAGCATGACAACTGACTCTCGTTCTTCCATTAATTTCCACCTTCCAGTTCTTTTCAATATACAAATTAAAATATACAAACATAGAGTGGTCAATGAAACCGCTAACACATCGAGGCCACATTTACTGGAGCGTTTTATTTCCTGGAGGAAATGAATGGATGTTGACGGAGATAAGAATGACTACAAGCCATCTCTTCGCACTTGTATTGACTAAACATTATTCCCTATTATTTCTTGAAGGAAAATGAAGACACTGTGCTCATCATCGAACATGTGGCATGATTTAAGGTGTATTTGGAGGTAACAACAACTTGATGGATCTGCGCTGTCAGGAGTACCTCCACTTAACATAGAGTGTACCTCCACTATGCACTATGGTGGTTCCATATCCATTTCTTGCAGAGTATTTCTTTGCAATATCGACATCGGTGGTGCAGAGGTGTCATCTAGAGTCCCCATAGCGACATAAGAACTCTTATACCAACATCTATTCTGCTTCTTGTCTTCTCAGAATTTTAGAACATCCTACCCCATTCTATCCCAAAGCCACGACACATGGCAACGAAAATCCAGTTGGTAGAGGTATCATGTGGACTAGGCATGTTGTTCCTATGATGATCATTCAAAGGCTACGTTACTTTCTCAAATTTTATTACCACCTCACGATCCTTATGCATCTTCCGTTGTAGCCCTTCATGATGCTTATGCATCAGCTTGCTGACCTTTCTTTTCTTTTCTTGGTCCTTACCTGCATGAATGATCAAAATTAGCTATGATTATGAGAGATATGACAAAAATTCATAAAACAAACCTTACCTTGATAAAAAATTTCATAAAGGGATAGACTATGCAACTAGGGGTTATATGAGTCCTTCTAGCTCTAAATCTGAAGAGGGCACGATGATTTTTTGGGGGCTGATGATTAAAAATGAATTGCAACCATAATTAATAAACCATTGAACTGATCATCTTTGAGGACATAATTCTATATGACAACTATGGTTATCATTCGAAGAGACAAAAGATCAAACTTCTCAAGGAACCCATTCAAATTTGCCCCCAGAGCAGGTTTTAATAGGGTGGTGGTTGTGGCCACAACAAACTCTAAAAGTGTTTTTCCCTGGAGGGAACATCAAAAACTAAAAAAAAAAAGACTCAAAAATGTGTTGTTCCCTTGAGGGAACAACAGCTGTTCCCTGGAGGGAACAACAACTATTCCCTGGATAGAACAACAAAAAACACTCCAAAAAAGGTTCCCTTTAGGGAAAAACAGCTATTCCCTGGAGGGAATAGCAAAAGCACTTGAAAAAATGTTGTTACCTTTACGGAACAGTAGTGGTTACTCTGTAAAAAAATTCCACAATTGGTCAACCATACTAACCAGCAGTGTTTTAATCATAACTCCTTTGTTTTTGGTCTGATTCGAATACTTCAAATTGGAAATTAAAGTAGATTCATTTATTTATCTCCAATAGAAACAACTTTTGAAAACAAAAAGAATTGATAGGGTGGTGTTTGTGGCCACAACACATTGTTGGGGATGAAAGTGGAGCATCTATGGAAGAGGGATTATGCTCAAAGTTAGAACAAGAAAACACTAGATATTTGTAACACAAACAACCTTGTGGCAGCAATGACAGGAAGGAGGGTCAGTTTAGCATCTAAAGTGATTGCTTAACATATAAATGAGTACCAACATGAAAAATGTGATGGCATTATTACACCACCTTCAAATGATACATGTGTCACTCTTTCTAGTGAGGATTGGCATCAGGTTCGTGATGTTTTTTTTGGCTACCGCATAGGAAACAATGTTGCAGATACAGAAGAAGAAAGTAGTAGCAGTTTTGAGATGAATTTGGCGTGGGATTTATGCTCACAAATAAAAACAAGAACACTCCCTTCTCTTATGGCTTATGTACATGATAATGATAATAATGAAAACATAAGCCTGGACACTCATAATTATCATCTCATCAGTATGGATCAATCATCATACCATATATTTTGGGTTGGGTAGAGGCAAGTCCTATACACTACTTGTATGGACCATCAATGTCTAATTATCACGAAGAAGAAGGGAAGTTTGATTCTGAGCCACTTCTGAGCCCTTCACAAGCATCCATCATGAGGGTTTCGAGACTGTGTCATGTTATAAAAGTGTTGGAATAACCTCCGTAGACTTGTCACAAGAATTGAGGATGGAATATCCCTCCAAGGACGAGAGACTTTAATCCAAATATGACAGCAATAAGGATTTTGCACCAAACATTGGCATTTCTGATAATGAGTATCAACATTACAGAAGTTATGAAATCCTCAATAATGAATTTCTTGCTCTAGAGGAACACAAGTATTTCTATTTTGTACACCAATTTCCCCAAGTCTTGAACAATGAAAAGCAGAAATCAAAAGAGTCCTCTTATCTCTACAATCAATACTGCAAACCTTCTTTATTATAGCAAAGGCGTAAGGACAATATTTGTAAAGAGTCAAAGGAATTATCTAGCAGCATAATAGAAGCCACCTCTTCACATTGGAGCAAAAAACAAAAAGGGGCCCCCTAGGTCTGAATCTTCCAAATCACTAAATTTATGAACATCTACATAGACTTTGGTATGTACATTACTGATCAGTGAAATTATTAAGAATGGATTGTTCTAGTTTTGTAAGGTGCTTTAGGCCTTCCTATTGGCAACTATATCAATCCTATAAAGGAGTAAAACCCTTTGTGTATAGTTTGAAATTTGTGTATGGTTCTATGCATAAGCCCTAGAAGGATAATCTCCAAAAAATCCAGTCCTATGCATTAGTTGAAGGTCTATGTTGGGCATTAGTCCTATTTTGAGACCACTATCAAAGGTTACCAAATTTTTGAAGTTCAAGCTACATGAAGATAGCTCTAAGAATGTTTTGCAAAGTCAAAATCCAAATTGAAGAAGCTAAAATTCTGAAGTCTCAAGTTATCATTTTTTCTTAAAACAAGTCGAAATTGTCAGCATGTTTGGGAAGGAGCCAAGAGAATTATTTAAGGATGTACTTGTATATTATAGAGATTCGTTAACTCCTCTGAATCAACTACTAATACCGGCTGTTGCACTTCACAAGCCGACTCCAATGAATCAACTGCTAATACTTCCTATTGCACTCCACAACCCAACTCCTCTGAATCAACTACTAATACTGCTTGTTTCACTCCACAAGCCGACTCCTCACCTCTTCTTCTATTTGTGTTGGGTGTTTGTAGAACCTGACATTTCATAAATCCTTAATCCTAAAGGATATCGTAGCTGGACATAACACACTAATTTTAGGTTATGGACTCCCTCTGGAATGAGAACGAGAGAGTAGCTAGGTGGGTGAAAATAAGGTAGCTTGGTTGTATAAGCAAGAAAACATGCTCAGAGATTCGAATGAAAGAAGTAGGTCTCACTCAAGCTGGAAAGGTAGAAAGGAGGTCAGACAAAACTAAACTCAATGAATCTCAATACCCAACCGGTATGGCAACACATCTCCTTCTATATGTCTTTCTATAATTGAGTATCCATTTCGTTGATCATCCCCACCTCATCTTGATTTTCTGGATCAATCAACAGTGACAAAAGCCTGATTGGCCTTCATTTCTTAGTAGTATCCTTCCGTCCAAGTGCTCCTGCATGCTTACTAGGTATCTATTGGTAGGTCCCACTCAGGTGCTCACTACAGTTGGAGAAGCCCGCTACTATGACATAGTTGACATGTTTGTTATAGAGAAGTAGCGCAGTTGGACACGGGTTTGAACAAGCAAGAGGCAGGGCCACGATTTGAGGAGTGGTCCTGTCTGGTTCAAACTCACAAACAAAACTCCTCTTAGGGTTCAAAAATAGAAAGGCTTAGGATTGCAAAGAGGTTCCAGAGTGGTTACAGAGAGGCTCAACTCCACCTCAACTCCAAAATGAATCATTTCCAACTCTTTCCTTCCGCCCGAGTGTGTGTAGCCTGATATTTTTCCTAGCATTGCAGAGTGGTTGCAGAGTGTTTCGACTCCACCTCGACTCCAAAATGAATTATTTCCAACTCTTTCCCTCCGCCCCTGTGTGTAGCTGAGTGTGAGCCGAGTGCGTGTAGCCTGATATTTTTCCTAGTGTTACAGAGTGGTTGTAGAGTAGTGCGACTCCACCTCGACTCCAAAATGAATAATTTCCAACTCTTTCCCTTTGCTCCAGTGATATAGCCCGATATTTTTCCCTCCATCCATGCGTGTAGCCCAATATTTTTCCACTATTTTTCCTTCCACTTGGCCAAAAAATTGTATAAAAAATACCTCAGGATATATATATTGTTGTATCGAATATTAAAACCCTTTAGGCCTTAATTATAACCCCAATACATTATTTTTTGAATTTTCCATTTTTAATGCCCCGATATGAATGCACGTGATATAATATTTATTTTTCAGTGATTCCATCATGGCGCTATTAAAAAAGGATTGGAAGAAATTGGACGGGCAGTGCAGGAGTGTACCGATATGTTGGACCAAGCCTTTGGCGTCCTCACATCCTTATAGGAGGACCCCAACATACAACGCCTGGAAACAAAGCCACGAGAGCTTCAAGATAATCTAAGGGGAACTGTGTAGATAGTCTTCCTCACCCAATGGCTGGCAAAGATGCAGTAACCAAAGGCACTGAAAGAGCAGATGGATGTTGCAAGACAAAAAGAGGCACTTCTCAAAGCACGCATCCAGCCACGGATTGATGAGGCCTTCACCATTACGACATATATTAAGGGCAAGCTCGCACAGATGTAGGGACTCTACGCACTGAGGCAAGCAGCCGATCCACACAAAGAAGCATCAGAAGTGCGCATGCAGTAGGTCCATCAAACCGCAGAATAGTGCGTCGCGCACCTCCAGCAGTACGGGACTAGTTGGAGGGGCTCCACGCCAAGATCACCACACCAACATAGTTGACTCAAGATGGGTCAGAAGGATTGTGTTGGGTGCCTGTTGGGCATGGAATCCCTCCACATCATGTTTTGGGGCTTGCAACCCAAGTTTTTGTCAAATGTGTTGTAAAGACTCCACGAATTGTGGGTGCGAAGCGCGAAGTATAGGATGTGTCATAGGGTTGTCCACCCTAAGTATTGTAAAGTAATGTAATGTCATGTCGGCCTACCCATGGTCCACGGACCATGGAATTGTATAATTAGAGCAAGGCTCTAAGTCGTAAAGCTAGCGAATAGGAGAGATGAATACGCATGGTTCAAGCATAGAGTAAGAGTCTAAGTGTATTGGGTCGTAGTAGTATGAGGAGGCTCTGCAGCTAAGTGCACAGAGGCCTAGTAGAGTCTAAGTGTATTGGGTGATAAATAAAATAGTATAAATGTAAAGAAGGTAATGCACAAGTAGATACTATTTTATTTATTACATGCACTGATATGATTACTAGATATGTTGTAATAATCACTAGTCTTACACAAATAAGTTAAGTAATCGGGTAATAACAGATTAAATAGCAAGGAACTTGGGTATCATATGGGTTGCACCCCGAATAGGGTTGCGCGGAGGCATCATCACAGGTTTCAAATGAATAACAAGTGTGTGTAGCGATGTGCATGCAAGGTCAAACTGCAGACCTACAGAAGCTCATCAGACACCCCCACGGTATCGAAACCTGGTTCTAGCACCATCCCATACTACTTCGCGTGAGACCTCAGTCCATGCTCCATAGATTGTCACCGAAAGGGGCAGTAGTACTAGGATTTTCTTGGCTAATCACCTCTTAACCTGGGTAATGCCCATACAAGCCAACAAAAACTTAGTAAATGTGCCATGAAGTGCACTCATAATTTTGTAAATTTTACTTTCTCGCCATAATGCAATCACGGTACACAAAACATGCATTATAACACACTTCATAGGCTAATAGCTCACTTAGGGATTTAATGCACCTTTGTGGATCCTTCCCACCTTGTAATGCACCTTATGCCTCAAAGTGCATGTGTTATAATGTAGTTTATGCCTTTATACCCTCATTACATTGTCCCAAGTGTGTCTTCTTCCCACATCTCATATTTAGAGAACTTGTTTAAGCATATAAAGCAAGTTGACATTAATGCCAATAAAATCAACTCCTCACATCACTTCTTTACAAACACTTTAGGTAGACATATATTCACAAGACACGATCCTAGAGCATATTTTTCCAAACACCTCTATAAACCAATAGGATCATGAGGGCCATCACTACTAGATTGACCTCAATTCTAATGCCACGAGAAAAGATGTTTAATAGGAAATTGATGCGGGAGAAACTAGAACCAAAGCAAGAAAATGTGGACCAGAGGATCAGAACAGAGGAAAGTCTGTTTTAAAACAGAAAAACAGAGCTAAAGTGGATTTAAAGCGGATAAATTTAAAGTAGCTTTAAAGCAAATATGTCTTGAGGAGACTTGCTATTGATAACAGCCATGCACGCTTTTTGGAGAGCTTTCATTATAGGAAAACTAGGAGAATATTTGATCGATTCTACCTAATGCATCTTATATAAATGTAATGTGATAGGGTGTGAAAGATATCTGTTCTGTGAGGAATTTTGTGAGGGTCAAGATGTAGCCGAGCGTGAGCTCGTTTTAAGGCTGAAATGCCTTAATTTTGTAACTGTTTGTGATATATATATATATATATATAATATATATATATATATATATATATATATATATATATATATATATATATCTATATATATATATATATATATATATATATATATATATATATATATATATATATATATATAAACCTGGGTTTAGTGTATGTTGTGCCCATTTATACGTTTATGTGTGTTTGATAATTGGCTTAATTTCATGTTGTGAACTTGTAGATCGACATTGATCACTTACAGGATCAATGGCGATTTGAATTGCTTGCGTAATTGTTATGTTAATCGTTTATTGTTTAAACGTTATGTATGAAGAGCGAGTGTTGAGGATTGGTGTAAGCCAAAATTTGGATCGCTTTAATAGTTATTTATATCACATCGCCAAATTTTCGCTTTTGGTTGGGCGGTTCACCATTGGCGGGGTTCGAATTCTGCACCTCATCATGCCGTTGCTGCGTGTTACTTGTAATTTAATTTGATAAATCATATATGCAGCTTTATAGATTTCATGGGGATTTCGATCTGTGCGGGGACGTCGTTCAATCGTGGATTCCTGGTGGAAATCGTAGCTCATGCCAATTATCAGCATCTCTGCCGACCAGAGTGAATGACCAGATCAATCAGACCAGGGTGCAATCGTATAGAATCGTTGTTTTAACACGCATTCAAACGTTGTTTTAAAGGGCTAGTTCAATAGTTAAAGAAGATCTCTATTTTAAATTTTTAGAATGCTTCCGTCGAGGCTTCGTGGGCCATAACCCACAGGTCCAGGATCGAGATTTTAAAAGGAATTGGGATTTTGGGAAACCCCCAAATTCTCATTTTCATCAGGTGGTAGCAGAGCAGGGAAAGGATTCCTGAGAGAAGAAAGAAGAATGCGAGTAGAAGCGGGAAGAGGTACAATTGTGTTAAAGATGGAGAGTTTATGGTCTTGCTATTGTGCAGATGGCGGCAGTGGAAGGTGAGAAGATTTGCAGCAACCTAGAGAAGGATGCCAAAAGACCGAGTGCGGAGGGCTTGGTGAGGTATCATGTAACAGAGGAGACTGTTACTGTAGAGGTTGGTTGCAGCTCACAGAAAATCATGGAAGCAGTTCTAGTGAAGGAATGCAATGGATAAAATTGCTATTATGAAGACCAGAAGCATATGACCAGGGGGTCATAAATTTTTGTGCCTTGAGAGTGTGATGCGGGAGCAACCAGCACCAAAGCAAGCAAACATGGACCATAGGATCAGAACAGAGGAAAGTCTATTTTAAAGCAGAAAAACAGAGCTAAAGCAGATAAATTTAAAGTAGCTTTAAAGCGGATATGTCTTGAGGAGACTTGCTATTGATAATAGCCATGCACGCCTTTTGGAGAGATTTCATTATAGAAAAACTAGGAGAAGATCTCATCGATTCTACCTAATGCATCTTATATAAATGTAATGTGATAGGGTGTGAGAGATATCTGTTCTGTGAGGAATTTTGTGAGGGTCAAGACGTAGCCGAGCGTGAGCTCGTTTTAAGGCTGAAATGCCTTAATTTTGTAATCGTTTGTGATATATATATAAACCCGGGTTTAGTGTCTGTTGTGCCCATTTATACATTTATGTGTCTTTGATAATTGGCTTAATTTCCTGTTGTGAACTTGTAGATAGACATTGATCACTTACAGGATCAATGGCGATTTGAATTGCTTGTGTAACTGTTATGTTAATCGTTTATTGTTTAAACGTTATGTATGAAGAGTGAGTGTTGAGGATTGGTGTAAGCCAGAATTTGGATCGCTTTAATAGTTATTGATATCACATCGCCAAATTGCCGCTTCTGGTTGGGCGGTTCACCATTGGCGGGGTTTGAACTCTGCACCTCGTCATGTCGTCGTTGCGTGTTACTTGTAATTTAATTTAATAAATCATATATGCAGCTTTATAGATTTCATGGGGATTTGGATCTGTGCGGGGACGCTGTTCAATCATGGATTCCTGGTGGAAACCGTAGCTCATGCCAATTATTGGCATCTCTGCTGACCAGAGTGAACAACCAGATCAATCAGACGAGGGTGCAGTCGTATAGAATCGCTGTTTTAACACGCATTCAAACGTTGTTTTAAAGGGCTGGTTCAATTTTTAAAGAAGATCTCTGTTTTAAAGTTTTAGAATGCTTCCATCGAGGCTTCGTGGGCCATAACCCATAGGTCTAGGATCGAGATTTTAAAAGGAATTGGGATTTTGGGCAACCCCCAAATTCTCATTTTCATCAGAAATAGTCATTTTGATAAAATATTGTTGGAGGTGTGGCTCCATAAGTGGAGAAAGGATGTGAGGTTGTGGCCACCATATGATATGAGGTACAAGCTCTACAGCATGACTTTTTTCGTGGCTCCTCTTCCAATATTGAATCCCTCCAACAAGAGGTATGCTATTATTCATTATACATCATGAATAATGAATATGTACATACCTTTTATTGCAAGGGTGGAATACTGGGAGAGTAGCCATGAACAGGATTGTGTAGCAGAGCGTGTGCCTCATATAATATGTTGGCCATCACCTCATGTCATGGGAAAACAACTATATAAGCCAAAATTGAGGGACCACTATCATTGGGCCACTTCATCAATCTATAAATATCGTTTATTTAAAGGAAATCTATCTTAGATATGTGATTTCCATAGAGATAAATTAGGGAATTCAATTTCTTGATATAGAACTTTTGTTGTCTCTATAATGCATAACCTAGCTTATATGAGTAGAAATATCAGAATTTCAATTGTTAAAGATAAAAGTAGCAAAAGGAAAAATTGAACTCAAATAAAGGAGAGTGAAATGATAAAAGCTATGAATAATACACCCAATTTAAGCAGGGAGTAAAAAATATGAAAAACCATCAAGAGGGCATTAGTATATTTAATTTTATTATTAGAAATAAGAAGAGAATCTTAAGGTCAACTAACTATAAGTGAGATTTTTATCCTATTTATTTTCATCCATAACTTCCCCCTCAAACTTACATTATACTATAGATAATTCCTAGAGTGTATAAATGATTTGTTATAAAAGTTATTTAATAGGCTTTATAACAAATCTTGTTTGGAGGCCATGAATTCCTCATTCTAAAGTTGGTCATTTAGCTAAAAGTGAATAGGTGAAAATTGAGTGGGTGAGGAGGCTCACATATATGAGAGTTGAAGTTGAACAAAAGTTTATCTACTTGATTTTGCTAAAAACATAAATTTATTAATGGTTTCCCATGGTTTTGTCCATTATTATATCAACCACTTAAATTTTGTTTACTATAAGGAACTTTTATCATTTTACTCCTCTATTTATGTTATTTTTAAACAATAAGGATTCTATAATTAAAGACTTATGTTTATTTAGTTTCAGTGTCTAGAGTTTAAGAAAGAAAACACTTGTAACTCAAGCAATTCAAGAAGAACAAATTTCAGGTTTGTCAAAATTAATGAAATAGATGTTATTATAATACAATGTCCCTAAAATAATGAAATATTTGTCTTTTTATTTCACTGAAATGGACTGAATTTTTGGTGTTTAAAGTTAGACTTGTCCTTTTATTTAATTTTCAACTTCTACTATATTATGAAATTATTTTTTAATATATTATAACACTATATTAAATGTGATAATATAAATTGATTTGATTTCTAACTTGATATAGTGATTATGTTAATTTTGATGTTATGTTAAATATAATAATATATAAAAGGTTAATTTTGAGAAAATAAGTTTTCAAAAAGGTAGAGGAGGATGAGATTGTAATTTCAAAATTAATATTTAAAGCTAAAAAAAATCAATTGCTTATATTTTCACTTAGTTAGTTAATTGATGACTCATTTTAATATTTTAAGAAAAAAAAACCTTTCAAACATATCCCATTACATAATCTTCATTTAAAATTCAGTTTTTCAATAAGGTGCAACATATGCTTTCTCTCATATCGAAAAAAAAAAGGATTACAGGTTGCTCCCATAACCAGACCAGAAGTTCCCGCATAAAGATTTCAAGTTTCGCACATTGTTTGGTGAATTCGGCACCATTGAGAATTATCATATCTACGTTTGTCCATTTTGACAATTTTGATGAAGAATGTGGCTAGTGTTCTTGCCCATATTGTTGGAGGAAGAGCAACTCTTAGGCAATAACTTAAATCTCTAATGTCAATTTGTTAAACAAATAATAAAACAATAAGATAAAATTTAATCTATATCTTATTCATTAAGAAAATGTATGAGAGTGAAATAAAAATATATTACTATCTCTTCATTATCAGTTTAGCCTTTGAAGTGAATTTTATTATTTGAGGGCTATAGGGTTAACTCAAATCTCTTGAACAAATCAAACTTTGCAAATAAATAGAAATCGATTATACTTTCAACAAATAATATGAAACCTCTTTATTTTTTGCATTGTAAGAAATGAAACCATTAAAATACTATGGGCATTTAGAAACCAATGTACTAAAACAAGTCCTTCTACATACATGCCATAGTATGTCATTGATTTGATTTGTTTTCCACTAACTAGTTAATGAAATCTATATCCTAGTGTAAGAAATAAGTCATATCATTTAAAATCATTCAAATGGTTTAAAAATACAAGTATAAATCATCACTCATTTTCTAGAAGAGTCTACCTCTAGTGAAGTCTACTTTGTTAAAGAGAGCATGAAAAATCTCTATAACACTCTAGTGCCAACCTGATCCAACTTAAATCCAAATCTACCAAGAGCCAATAGAGATCAAATCTCCTTAGATGCCAAAATCTTTTAAAGGAAAAAGATATTTGATTGCTATGGCCTTTGGTAGATCTCGTGTTAAGATGGATGTAAGCTCCTTTCAATTCATACATTAAATAGACTATTCTCCACATCAATACCATGGGTCAATATGACAAGTTTTAATAAAAGGAACCAATAGCATGGGTAAAAACCATGAATTTATTTTTATTTCAAGCTTTTTTTCATTATTTGTATTTTATTTTGACCTTGTAAAAGTGTATTCACATAATTAGTTTTAATTTTTATTTATGTTTAATTTTATTTTTATGTAATTTGATTTGTTGTAACGAGACATTAAAACATCTCTTCCATATTGGTTAAAGAGTGCCTCCCCCCCAACAATTATGTATGACCAATATCAACAAGATACTAGTTGTGTTCACAGAATTATGTGAGACCAATATCAAGAATATACTAGTTTTCTTCACACATAGATAAAAATAGTACATGCTAGAAGTATGATTGGAGATGGCCCTCATACATGCATGTTATAAGTCATTGAGACAATGTAATACAAACTCTAGTTAATGTCATGAAGTGACATGGACAACATGATGATATGGCACCCATGCTATAGTGTATTATGATGAATCAAGACACCAAAACATAAATTATGTAATCTTACCAACCTTTCTAATCACACAATGGTGGTAAAAATTAATTTCATTTACATGTGTACTAGATTTTCACATGAGGTGTATTCCTAGGTTACTTCATTATAGATAGGTAAACATGACGTATTTCCACAAAAGACACTAAGAAAACTTCTAAAAGTATAATAGATTCATGTTAACTAGGCACTTGGTAGATCAAGAGTTAAGAGGGATCTATGTTCATTTAGTTATTAATATTTTTTTATTGTTGAGGAGAGAGGGTCATTATACAATGATGTATGAGGGGTTTTGTAATTATGTGAGCTCACATATGTCCCTTAAAAAATACTTTTAATCAAAAAAATTGTCACATATAATTAAAACATAAATGATTATACATATTTCGTTAGTTTTAATTAAAACAATTATAAAACATTAATAATGTCATTCTCATTATGCTCACCTATTTAGCTGTTATTTAGTTTTCACTAGATAAACATATTCATATGTGAGTTAAATAATATAATTGTATATAACTTTACACCAATAAAGTAATTGAAAAAAAAAAAAAAAAACAAACAACAAACATTTATTCCTCTTATAAGCATTTCAATATAAACTTAAATTGTTTGAATATATATATATTATATATATATATATATATATATATATATATATATATATATATATATATATATATATATATATATATATATATATATATATATATATATATAACTAACTTGTGTGTATATATGTGTGTAAATGTTTAGCTTTGTAAAATATTTCAATGATTGAAAGAAAATAGTTATGAAAGGTAAAATAATTTAGTTACTTCTTATGAAGAAGAAAATGTGTAAATAGTTCAAATTTTGATGTAAAATATTAATAACAATAAATTATTCAAAATGCGACTCTAGCCGAGGTGGAAGAGGGAGAAGAGACCACAAAGAAAAAGGTAAAGATGTTGGTCGGTCTTCAGCTTAGACTCAGACTCATAAGACTGCCCACAAAGGATTGAGGGGCGAGAGATTGCATGACACCTCAATGTGCCAAAGTGGAGGGAACTAGAAAACGCTGAGGGGGACTGCATGGCACGGGACTGCATGGGAGCGAGCAACATAGTAGGGGACTATGTGGCAAGGGACTGAGTGGGAGGGGATTTTGCCGCACGGGAGTGTGTGGCACATGGGTCGAAAAATAATTTCTTAGAAGGTTTAGGTCATGGTCGAGGCTTACTGCAAAGGGACCCCAACACATGTGAAACAATTGATTATGAAGTTGGAGGAAGTATTAGATTCACAAGCTCAGATTGAACCACTAGGCG
The DNA here is from genome assembly GCA_000404065.3 of Pinus taeda. Lineage (NCBI taxonomy): Eukaryota > Viridiplantae > Streptophyta > Pinopsida > Pinales > Pinaceae > Pinus > Pinus taeda. The sequence goes on from APFE030165491.1 coordinate 40,590, forward strand.
GAGACTCGAGGGAACTAATCTCGAACCCTCGAAACACGTGTGGCCCTCTCAGTCATTAATGAAATGAATATTGGCGAAAGCAATAGCCACTACCACTAACAAAACGATGCACACTGAGGCTGAGTCAGGCCTAAGAGACATTCAAATTGAACTCCAGCTTATACACCATTAGTTGCAGAACTAGAATTCCCATTTGGACCGCATTGAGGAGGATACACCATGTTTCCCACAATCTCAACTTTGAGGATCAAGTGCTAAAGATCGTGCTCTCGTTGTGAGATGATTAGTGGGTCAAAGCTATGACTATGAATTTTGGCTTTATTTTGGTTGTATATGCTGGGTAGAATTTATGTTTATATTATGATGTTTACTAGTTAGTTTCAAGACTATCAACCTTATAAGGCTTGACTAAAAAGGCTCAAACTATTAATGTTTTAGATAGCTTATAATGTGATGCAGTGGCGAATAGATCTGGTTTCTCACTTGGAAGGTTGAGGCTACCACACTACACATAATCGTAACATGCATGCTTATAGGTGAATTATTGAAAGGTACTACTAAGCTTACTAAACAAAACAAAACAATAAACTATTCAAAATAAAATTTAAACAATGAAAATTTACACATGGTCTATCTATCTATCTATCTATCTATCTATCTATCTATCTATCTATCTATCTATCTATCTATCTATCTATCTATATATATTATATATATATATTATATATATATCTTTATCACAAAAATTTATCAAGCACTAAAAAGAGAATTTAAGTCTCTTTGAGTGTAAATTTTTCTCAAGGATTTCATTTCAAAAAATGTTTAACATATTAATGTTGATTTGATCTCTCTCCACTATTGGTAAGATATTTATGGTTAAGCGGCGATCTATAATATTTAATTATTGAGTGGAATACTATGGGTGAAAACCATGAAGTTTAATTATTCTTTATTATTATTATATTGTAAAAAAGCTTGGCAGCTTCATCCATTTTCTATTCAATATTAGCCAAATTTACACCACATAGATTGATTAGGTGGCCTCAAGCTGCCTTGAGGGGAAACTAAGTTTGTTGGCCACTGGTCAGCATTATACACCATCCAAAAACAAAATTGCTTTAGCCTTTCTAGAAAAGCTAGATAAGTCTCAGTCTCATGTCCAAATAATACACAACTGTAACAACTAACATATGCAACAAGAAATTTAAAAGCTACCCGCATAAACAAAAACTAAGCATGAGGAATCTAGTCTTTCTACTCATTCTGCTCATTAGAGACAGAGGCTACAAGAGCATTATCTTCAACAGTTGCCCCTGGCATTCAATACAACTCCAGGATGAAAGGGAGGTCAGGGTCAATATGATCCATCCTCATGTCTTGTTTGTGCAACTAAAAGAGGATTTTCTCCATGTCTTTTTTATAACAGAGTAGTCCCTGCATTGTGATTTCCATCCCCACAGGTATTTGTTCCATCGCTTTGCCAAGCAGATTTTTCATCAAGAAGTATAAGTATAGTGTGTGTTTGAAATGCATAATTCTACCTCGGGTATTCCCTACATCAAGAACCATCATCATTCAATCATCTATCTCCTCCTCTAGCTCACTTTCCTATTTTATCTCTACTTCCTAGTCATTAATCAACTTCTTAATTCCTCATCTGTTTCATCCCAATATGTCGTTGTTGCCTCTGCTATGAGGTGCTCAATAGGCTTACAGCCCCTGTAGCCTTCTGTCGTGCTCAACCTCTTGTTTTCCCGGTGGTTCGGGCCTCTACTATCATGACCACACCCTCTATTTGTTAGAGCCATACTCTGTGCAGTGATGCCATGTGGATAGTCAAACAAAGTTAGGTCCCTCAACCCTTGCGCATCATCCCAATGCAAATATTCATACAATTCCACTCTTCCTTTCTTCACCATCTACGAGTTAGGGTAGCCCAGATCCCATAAGTGTCCACAGGAATTGGGTTTTGAACGTGGTTCCCAAGGCTCGTCAAAGTGCCCCTCCCCCTTGCCATGGTGTAATTTCATGTCATCCCACTACAGCTGGAGCCAAGCTCTGAGGCCCTTCTGGAGCCTAGCTCAATGCTTTAGTTCATATCTTCTTTCAACTCCCTGATCTAGAAGTTTCCCTCCATGGTTATGCTTTCCCCCTCTGTCCCATCTACCGCCCAGGGTCCCTAGATGTGCCCTTGCTACCATTAAAATTCCCAATTTCCTAGGGTTTTCTCAGCGTTCTACTGTCATGGCTAATATCCCGACCCCCTGCCTGCAACTCTTTCCTACATCTCCGTTCACCACTCAACCCCCAGAAATGGAAAGCCCACTATCTCCTATTCCAATGGTCTGAGCAACTAGGTAAGGGTTTGTGTCTCTTCTCAACCCAAAATTACCAATGTCATTGTCGATATTCTGACTCAAATGTCATAAAAGAAATGTACGGCTAGGCCATGGCCCTCCCTTTCCTCCCACTGTTTCTCCCATACAGTGCTAAGCCCCATTGGGATGACCTCTTGTCCCTCCCTTCCCCCCAGTGCAACCCCCAACAGATCATGTAATTGATGTAGGAACCCGAACAGATCATAGAATTGATGCAGGAACGAGACCGAATTACATACCATAAAACTAGTGCTAGTCCGTAGCCAAGGTGCCTTCGCCCTTCTTCAGCGCTAAGCTGCCTTCCATCTCCACTGCAACTCCCACTTACCCGACACATTGAACGACTTAACCATATCTACCACCCTGCCTTAATCCTCCCTCTACCACCTTGCCAACCCACTGTCCATGCATTCATGGCTAAGGACACTGCACCTCCTGCCTTGAGCATGTGGGGGATGGCGATAGTTATTGTCCATGTATAATCCATATCACATCGAAGCCTATCACGTCTAACACAATCTCTCATCCTGATCGATAGGTTTATTATTCTTATTATTATTTTATGGTAATTTACAGAATATCTTGTAGCATGTTTTTGGCTCTAAAATGTTGTTCCTATTGCATGGATTTTTAGGCTATAACCAATTCATCATCTCTCCTTCCAATCAACTAAAAATACTTTTAGCACCCCATCTCCTATGTTTTCTTATAAGAAGATGAATTTTGGGCTAATTAATGTCGAGGCCACCTTCCAAAGGGTGTTGGATATTTCCTTCTCTCACTTAATATTTGAGTGAGTTGTCATATATTTGGAATATGTCATCATGTATTCCAAGAACAGGTCTAATCACTTATCTCATTTCAGAAACGCAATTGAGAGGTGTAGAAAATTTAGCATATCCCTTAACCCCAGAAAGGCCATTTTGGTGGTTACCTAGTGAAAACTTCTTGGCTTAGTTTCAAATAATGTATTGATGATTGACCCTCAGAAAGCCATTGTTATTTTGTCTCATCCTATTTCTAAAAGATTCAAGCAATTCTTTCTTGGGAAAATCAATTTTCTTCAAAGGTTTATCCCAAGTTTCTTAGATACTATAAGACCACTTCAAAAAGTGGTCAAAAACAAATTTGGTTTAAATGGGTAAAATGAGAATGAAGCTTTCCATACTATCAAATAATGTATCTTTGAAGCTCCTTCCTTTGTGCATCCCAATTTTACTAAAAAAATCACTTTGTACACATTTTCTTTTGACAATGCTTACATTATTCTTCTCACCAAAAGGAATTAATAAAATGATGAAATCCTTATTACATTTGTTGTCACTTTTTCTAGCACGTGGAGCAATTCCTCATGAGATATAGAAAGATTCCTAGAGACATCCTTTGGGTTGATTGTAGACTAGTTCCTAGGACATCTTAGATAGAGGAGTGCATGGAAGATTATCAGTGAGGTGGTCTCTATAGCACTCCAATTGTCAAGAAATTTAAAAAATAATAAAGCGGGCTTTGTTCAATAGTCTCTCATCTAGGTAAACTTAAGTCGATACATGGATCCAAATGCTTAAGGGATAAATCAGGCCAGCTTTAATGAGAAATGTCGGGTTCTCATGGCTGACACACAACAACAGGCAGCTTTATATCGAAGTCATATTAAAGTGAAGAGGAGGGAAGAAAGGAGGGAATTGATTGCATAGTGTTGTAAACAGGACAAAATCCTAAGTAGCAATGTTCTGGCAGAAGTATAGAGGAATAAGGAGATGAATGAGAAGAAAGTGTGCACTACGAATGAAGGTTTCATTCATATAGATCACGGGTACCTCTATCACCAAACAATTTGAGTAAATCTATGCTCATATAGGTACTGCATGTTAATCTAATAACACAAGCAAATATGTAATTACTACAGGTATTGTAGGCTTTTGAATAACACAAGTAAATCTATAAAATACACATGTACTATTCTCTATTTAGTAGAAAACTATAGAACCATGAAAGCATGAGACCGGAAACTTCCCTACACAATTTCAATAGAATGAAATACATATATGAATTGAGATTTATAAAGGGGAAAAAATATTTCGCATTGCTCTCATTGGAATCACCAAAGAGTTTCATTAATCCAATATGAGTCAACCATACTAGTTTGTTACATTCAGGTAGATATCACTAAATTCCTCCATGAACATGCAAATAGAACCAAAAATGGAATCACAGAATTCAAACCCTGGAGTTGCAAAATTTCGGAACCTCGATTAAGTGTTTCTCCCCCTTATTTATACATAAAAGGGCGACTTTGAATAAATAGTTTGCAAAAATATCTTTGCCTGAGCTCCAACTATCTCACAGACTAGCTGTCTTGGCATGCAAGGCTCTGCAGCCCAAAATGATTACAATCAAGATTTTAACCCTTCTTGGAAATAAACAAAAATTACAGAATAATCAACAATAAAGAAAACTGAGAGATGATGGGAGGAAGTATCCTGCCATTTTTCTTTGAAAACCCCTGATCAGGCTACATCTCTATCATTGTGTGCCCCTCTAGTAGCTCATATGGTCCCTATCACTTTGGCCTTAACTGCATAAATCATTCGTTCTTCAAAATGGGGTGCGATCAACTTATCAGTTTAATACCACAGTATAGACATAAAGCACACCTAGGTAGTACTTCATCTTCCCTCTGTATGGATCACCAGGATGGATCATCAAGTGCCCATGACCTTCCATGTATTCATTTACTCTCTATTTTTCGACCTTGGTTTTGTCATAGTGGGCCTTTCTGTGCCAACCCATGCTGATTTTGAATGTTGCACCTTCTTTCTTAAATGCCTCTGCTACTGACACACCACACCTCTAAATCTTTGCATTACTACATCGTAGAGCTATCGCATCAGGGTTTTGCATTAAACGTCCTTATAGGATGAGAGTGCCTCCCCTTAACAATTGCAATCTATGGTATGTGGGTTCGAGCCTACCCGGGATATTGTATTCGCAAATGCAGGAGAGGGAATGTTTACCACATTTCATAGTGCTTGCCAATTGTCTAGACACAAGCCTTCAATAAAGCATCACACACATAAAATGTCGCATCTAGAGCCAAGACTCATATATCGCCATCGGAAGGTGAAAAAGGGCTTTAACACTGATTTTAGGGTGATTTACCAATATGTTGGATATGAAATTTTTGAAAACCATAATACATAACCTTTTAGGTCCATCACAATCACAAGTTGGAATGGAGTTGAGCGGAGTAGGGAGTTATGTTTTTGTGCAACCTCTAATTGCGATATCGTAATCAACAGGGGGGAGGATTTATCGAGATCAATGGAGAGGACCTTATTTAAATTGGTGGGAGGAGAAGGTACTTTGATGTGACAATCGACAGGGAAATTGTGATATGCGATATTGATGGAGTTTGTGATATCATAATCGCCGAGGGGAGACACATCTCTATTGTTATGAGGAGGAACCTTTGCAATATGTGATATTACAATCACAAAAGGATAAGCGAGATGAGATGAGATGTATGAAAAGGGGGAATGGGCTGATAGAGATTTGCAATGGGCTTTTGAACCTTCGATATGCTCTTTGTCGTCATTTCAAGGCAAGAGAAACCCCATCTTTAATAGGCCATATCTTCTAATTCTGGGGCCCATTTGAGGAGTTCCACATACAATTGGAAAGTGTATTCTAAGCAATATCCAATAGAGTGGATCTGATTTAGCTTAGATAGCTTCTGTGGCTTGGAAGGTGCATTCAAACTTTATTTCTCTTTGGTACTTTGGACAACCGTAAGCTAAAAGTGCAGTGACTGAGAAAATTGGCTTCAATTGGGGACAATGTCTTGCTAGAAAGGTGCTAAGAACTTGTAGACTAGCAGTCTTCACCATTGGGCATTAAGTCAAAAATATAATGAATCTTATATAGCCATAAAGTCTGCGTGAAACTTTTCTCATAGAGAGTCCTTTCCTCATCAAACTAAAATGAAGAAAAATGAGTTATACCAACTTGAAAGTAAATGCTCAGCTAGTAAGTTTATTTATATACAACTCCTATCTACATATAGGGCTTAATTCACTTGAGTTAGTTCAACCCTCAAATGGAGCAAGGCCAACATTTGGTTGCTTGAATTAATGCCTCAGTGTTTCTGAAATTTAAAGATTAAAATGAGCATGCACCATGAAAAATCTTCAAACAAAGGACTTGATTCATACTCCAGAAATAATCTCTCATGCCAACTTAAGAATGTCATGATGTAGTCAGCTACAGGGTCATAGAACTAACAAGGAAAGTTTGGAGTTCTCTCTTTTTTCATAAAGAGTCTATGGAACAATGGCATCTTGGTCAAGGAAGCTACAAACACTATTTAGCTCATCAGCCTTAGATTTTCCAACAAAAACTTGTCGCTGATCTTTTTCTACCCATTTAGAAATGGGCCAACCCTCTTGGGAATATGCAATGGAATCTTCAGTTTCAGAACTATAAAAGTCATAGACTAGAGGATCTACTAAGAGTTGCTCGCATGTATCTTTCTGCAACATGCAGTCACAAACTTTGCTTGCTCCTTCAAACTTGGGTTTTTCTTTGAAAAAAATTGTTGGAAGCCTTCTCCCCATTTGCTGGCAAACAATGTTGGAAATAATACTGAGAGGAGGGGGGGGGGGGGGAATCAGTATTATCACATTAATAAAACTTTTCATTTCCAAACTCTGCTACTTCCACAACTTCTTATGATTAAGCTAATTGATCTTCAATGAGTGCATTAGAACATTATCAACCATATTATCAGTTAACAGATGCAGTAACATAGAATAGATCATCACACATAAGGCACACACATGAACACCATGATATAAGGTGGAAACCCAATGCGGGAGAAAACCACCTGCTGCAAGTCATCTCAATCTTCTTCTTAATAAGAAAATCCTTTTACAATATTTTGTACTGGTGCAGCCTTATACCAGTACGGGAGCTACAACCCCCTTTGCTCTTGTACTAGCCGATCCATTTACTAGTACGCAGGCTACTACCTGCTACAATGCTCCTTAAGATTCCCCTTAGCTTTTGTACTAGCTTATATACTAGTACGTAGGCGCCGGCCTACAATCTTCTCTCCTCCAGGTACCACGTTTCATCAATTTTCATACTGGATACACTGAAGCACAACACATAATCTGAATTACCCAAGTACTAGATCAATACATATACAAGTGAGTCATCAACCAGATCTAGTCCATCAGATCACATGAAGATGAGTCATTAAGAACCTGATCCATTCATCCATCAATGTATAAACATTTAATCAATCACTTCTTAGACTGTTGTTATCAGAACATAATACTAGACATCACTTAACAACCCAGAATACTTCAGTAAACAACAGAAGCAACTAAGACATATTCTAAGACATGTACGCAACTTCTCCAACGGAAACCTGCGGGAATCCGCACTTACGCCTTCTGCTGCTCTGTGGGTATCCGCACCCGTGCACACTTCTTCTTTGCGGCTATCCGCACTGTGCCTTTATTCTGTTCTGCGGGTATCCGCGCTATGCCTTATGCTGATCTGCGGGTATCTGCACCTGCGCCTTCTGATGCGCTGCATACCTCCCCACCTGCTCCTTCTACTGCACTGTGTACATCCTCACCTGAGCTGTGGATCGCCTGCGAACTTGTTATTAGGGCCAAAATTAATATTCCTCCAATGTGTCACAGTCAGTTCAATCAATAGATCTGATCATGCGCCAATAAGATCACGACTTATCAACAGTTTGCAGAAATCTCCTTGATTTAGATCTAGCTACCACTCACCAACCCATCACAAGAATTTCAGATCTAGATCACCTTAAGATATTTAACTCAAAGTCGTACACCCAAATGATCTCCTTCCCCTTTTTATAGTCAAGCCTTTCACAATACCATGGTCCAAAACCATAATAACAAAATACCATGAACCCAATACTTGGGATCAATACTATATACAATACCACAGACCAAAACCTTATGATCATACATGTCGGACTAGATACCATGGATCACCATAGGATTCCCACATGCGAGCGCTTTTCTCTACATAAAAGTGTGTGCACTGGGGTCCGCACCTTCTGTTCGGACAACCTGCGGGTATGACCGCAACTTTCTGAACTTCGTACCTGTGGGTCCGCACATTTTGAACTGTGTACCTGCGATCCTCTTATTTTCTTCCATTCTGAGAGGCTGATCATCAATCTTTGCTACTGGCCTGTTGCACTGAGATCTGTCACCTGTATGAGTTGCCATCAAGGAAAACACTTGTCCATAATGCCAACAATCTCCCCCTTTGGACTTGATGGCAAAGCTAACTTGTCATACGTAGACTTATCATCTGATTCCTTTGCACTATCATGTATTCTATCACATATGATATCTCTTCTTGTAAATTCATCTGATTATATATATGTGAGATGTTCTTCTATGAGTGGGTTGCCATCAAGTACAACACATGCATCATAATGCCAACATAATGTTCAATGGGAAGGAAAGGGCTCAAAAATATGGAAACTTTGTAACTTTGTTTCTCCAATTATAATCAATAACCCATGATTGTTTGCAGGGAATTGAGAAATAATTAATCTCTAAAAGAATAAGAATCCATCAACCACATTAAGATCAGACCACAATGAAGTGAGGCCACTAGTTGAATGGGTAATGAACAAGGGCATAGAAAAGTTGAAAGATATCATGGGCAGGTTGGAAGTGCCCTAAACTTCTAGCTCCGCTGACCATGCAATGGGACTCTCTTCTCTCACTATTGAAAGGGCTAGCTCCCATCTCTCATGACTTTGCAGACTCACAAGCATGGATTCCAAGTAAATAAAAGCAATATTCAGTTAAAGAAGGATATAATCTCATGCTAAAAAAACTCCCTCACCCCCCCTTCATTGATATTATGGAAAAATATGTGGAATGATGATGTGGTTTCAAAGGTCAACGCTTTATGTTGGGTTCTCACACATGGGAATATACTAACAGCTAAAAATATAAGGAGGAATATTCAAGGTCCATCCTAGTGTATTTTATGTAATGTTGATGAAGAGTTGATTCCTCACATATTTCACTCTTGTTCCTTTTCCCTTGTTGTCTGGAAATTGGCCTTCCAGAAGGTATTTTATGTTACTCTCATCCCTCGCAATTGGTCGGATATGTTTGAAGTTTGGAAATGCAAGGTCCCAAATGAAAAAATTAAATCATATTTAACAAGATAGATGTGTATTTCAATGCCAAAAGTCTTATGCTAGTCGATATGGCTGGAAAGAAACCCAATGTTATAAAGGAAAAGACCCCCCTCCATTAATAGAACAAACATTAAAGCCCAAAATCTCCTCAATGAATCCATTGTTGCTAAAGGTATAAAATTTGTGCACAGAGAAGATTTGACTCCAAAGGAGAAGAATTGGATCAATCTCCCAGGCCTGCCTGATCATGCTGTCAGCGTCATTCCCAAACCCAAATCCCACACTTACATTTAGCTCAAAATAGGAGTTGAAGATTTTAGGGACTGGAAAATTTGTCAAACACTTCCCTTTTTTTCTTTGGCGAGGCCTCTAAAGGTAATCCAAGGGCGGGTTGAACTGGAGGGGTAATCCACTACCCAAAGAACAAAAGGAATATAGAATACAACTTTTATGGGGGACTAAGAATAAAAAATAATAATCAATCCAATCTTTGGGCACTTTAGAAAGGACTCGGCATTACAAGGGACAAAGGAATAAAGAAACTAAAAGTCCTAGGAAACTCAATGATAGTAATAATACAAATAACTAAGACATTAGCAGGAAGCTCCTCTTATTTTCCCCCAATTGTCCGTTGAATTGTTCTGCGGGCATCAAAATTTGAGGAAAAAACTATTGAACATATCCTTATATCTATCCATGTTTACATGAGCATCCTCATCAAGTTGGGTTCAAAACTTTAACAAGGAGTAATTAAGCTCGAGGATGGAACAACACTTACGATGTCAATCCCATAATCAATTGTATTAAATGAGAATTTTTTGCAGATGGGCCAAATTGAATCCCACGACAATGAATTAAGGTCAATAAATACAAATAACCAGTAGGAATCACACCTCCAAAGGATGGATGGACAGGGAGGACAAATGTATTTCTAGTTTATACAGCACATGTTGCATATCATGCATGGGGGAGTTCACACTGAGGGTTTACTATGTTTTAAATGGTCATCGGCCTTCTTAGACATTGTCGATGATGGAATTGAAGTTATTAGAGGTCTGGTTCTTTAATGCCTTCATGTGAACTCTCTGCGCGAGGATAGGCACAATGGTCGGAGATAATTCTTAAAGGTTTCACTTGCAAGATGAATTAATGTTTTCCTTTGGGGAGAGTCATTTCCAGCAAGAGAAAGAGTCAATAAATAGGGAGAGCCATGAAGCTCTCGAGCCTGTCTGACAACTTTCTAGTTTGAATTTTCTTATGAGGAACTGGTCTCTGGAAGTGATGGAGAACTAAGAAGCTCCCAACGATTTATCTCGTTGGAAGAGATAAATAGAAAATCTCTACAAAACTTTGTTGGGCATGTAGGAGGATGAACTTCATTGAGAAGGAGAAATATGAGCAGGATGTGGGCTCATCAGCATGGAGATAGAAATCCTTCTTCTAAAGACCAAGCATCGGTATTGGAGCTTCAATGAGGAAGAAAGGCAGTGCTCCCTAGACCCAGCACCGATAATGCAGGTTGTGATCGTCTTAGGAGCAACAAAAGGCAATGGAGCATATCGTGGCAAGTAGGTGACACCCGAGGACAAATCATACCCTAGTCCCTCTCGGGAAAATTATATAAATATGTTGTATGATTTTCAAGTATGAAGTATTTTTGGGACAATTTTGTAGAATATGTTGGCATTATTGTTGTAACATTGTAATATATATAAAACCCATGCTACTAGAAAAATTAAGTTGTGGTTGTATTGGAATATTGAAGCTACTGATGTCATAGAGGAATGTAAATGGAGGTGGCCATGAAAATCAGTTTTTTTAATTTATAAAATAAATAAATAAAAATCATACAAAGTTGCATTTTTTATATGTCTGTCGGAAATGAAAGAAACGTTAATATAAATAATTTACATAAAATACTTTGAAATATATAAATTATTTAATAAAATCCATCATCTTGTATAGTCTTGTGCATATGTTGCTTATGATAACATGCTAAGATGTATAATTAACTTTTGATGTATTAATTTGACCACTATCTAAATATTTTTTATTCTAATTAAAATGAAAAATAAAAATCTATTTATTAACTTGTTGTTTAAATAATTAAATTATACAATATTAATTTGATAATTTTGTAGGTAATTATTTATAAAATAGTTTTGATTTTTATGTGGATTTTATAGCTAGAAATTTTTGTATTAACAAACAAGTTTGTTACTTAGTTGAATTTTTATATTTAGGAATACAATATTGATAGGAAAAATAACTAAAGCATGATTGAGTTGTAAGATTTAGGTGGTAAAATTTTAAAAATGGATTTAATCAATATTTTTTAGTAACATTATTAGATCTTATTCTTTATTGATATATGTTAGTGATATTCAAAATAAATAAATAAAAATCTGTCTTTTATTTTGGTAAATAAATAAAAGAACAATGAAGGGTATTAAAAGAATTTAAGTGGATCTCGAATGGGGTGCCAAAGATGGGGCAAATGAGGAGGTGCATGGCCATTGTCTCACTAAACATACATGGTAGGGGGCATGGCCATATGCCATCCCCAAGACATGGCCACCCCCAAGACCTTCAACCTCCCTTAATAAACTTTGCACACAAGATTATGACCATTAGGCTAGCCATGATGTGCGTTCCCACCAGTCTAAGTACATGTTTTATGACAAGGCTTAAATGGTGATTTATCATTTCAATAATGTGAAGTCTTGGAAACTCGAAGTTGCCAACAAGTCTAGTTTTGGCTAGACCTCCCATGCACCACCCTCATCATTCTTGAAAGTGGTCATTCATTCTACATATGGATCGATCTCAACATGGGGGAGATGTAAATTCTAGGTTTCAATTCTCAACGAGTGGTGCATCACCGTTCTTCATGGACTCAAATGTCCTCACTCTCTCATGCACTAATGAATTCCTTGTCTCTCTCAATTATCTACATTCTCTGTTGTTGTTTACTTTATTTTTTGCTCCTTTCCTTTTCGCATCCTCAGGGGCTTGTGATTTTTGCTCCCTTTGCTTTTGGCTAGCCTTTTTTTTTCTTTGTCTCCTCAAATGTCCAATTATTTTGGTCTAAAAGGAAATCTTGTACATATTTGGCCCTACTTCATTGATCATCTTCCCCTCCCATAGTATCCCTATCTTTGGTTCCTCCATTTTCTTTGTCCTAGTTCTCTTGTTGCGACCCCTCATGGGTTTGCATTCCCCTTAATTCCTTCTAGGGACTCTTTTATCCTTTCTTAACCTTTTCCTCTTGGTGATGGCTTGTCCACAATGCCTCTCCAACGAGCCAAGAGTTGGTGAGTTACTTCTTATTTTTGCGAGAAAGGGAGATCACATGCATAATAAAGGGTAGAGAACTCATGCTATAGTGCCAACATCCTGCAAGAAATCTAAGAGGATATTTCATAGGCAACGTGAGACATACTCAGGAAAAGATTTTGTTTGACTAACATGGAAGTGCTAAGTGAAATAGTGGACTAGGTGCCACATGTTGGGAATACCAAAGGTCAGTACAATGAGTATATGTATATTGTTACACTTATTGGCATATGAAACTCCTGCTTGGCTGAGTTTTACATGAAGGAAATGAGGCCAAAGAGGAAATTCTTCTAATGTTCGATAAACTGCATATCACTACAATGAGTCAACACCAATGTCTTGGGTGTATTGAAGACCATCTAGGACTCCCATTAGACCCTGGATGCTCTCCCTGCATCAACAAGGAGCCAATTCCTATGTATGATTCAAACTCATCCAAATCTAAATGATGGGTTCTGATCAGCTCAAGATTTCTTTGTCAAGTTTCCTTTTGTCGGTTAGCTGTTAAAACTTGGTGTTCAATGCCTTAGTATAGTCTTTTTTTATTTTTTGGTTGAACTATAACATACACTATGTTTGGATGTGAAAACAATTGTGGTCCTATTGTTTGTCTAGTTACCCAAACGACAAACCAAAGTAAACGAAAACCTACTATAAGGTCGCTTTTTAAAGCTTAGAAATTTTACCTTAAAAAAAAACAAACAAAAAAAGTGGATATATATGAATTGTGTTTTTGTTTGAATTCAATAGGTTGTAGATGAAATCTTTCCTGTAGGTTGTAAATTCAGTAGGTTGTAAATGAAATTTTTCCATTGGAAATATATAATTGTATATAAATTTAATAGCTAGTAGATGAAATGTTATTCTTCGAAATATATAATTGTATATATAATTTGAGGTTAATGAAATGGATTAATAAATATGGTTGATGTTTTTTTGGTATTACCTTGTGAAATAAGCATATTTTGTTAATAAGAAGTTTATATAGTGTTAAGTTTACTTATAAAATATAACAAGAATTATTGATGATATAAATGATAAAGTTGGAATAATTATATAATGTAAATAATAATATTATATTTCCAAGTTCATGGAAGTTATTTTAAATATTCTTAGACTATTTCAAAATTAAGTTAAATAAGCCCCAAGGGATAGTTTAGTTGGTCAAGTTCTTGTTGCTAAGTACTTTGCTAATTGGGAGGTCACAGGGTCAAATCTCATCGACGCCCTTAGGGTTAGGCCTAACCAGATAAGTCGGCAAGTAAATCCATTTGGGTGGATCTGTCTAGACTATTACCCGTGGATGTAGGGCCACTCAATGACCGTGAACCACAATTGAAAAACAAAATGTTGTAATATAAGAAATTAATTAGATTTTTATCAAATGGCGAAGTTAAATATTTTATTTAAAATACAAAAAGTAATTTAATTTCTTATTATACCTCTGACAGGCATGGTATTATGTATTCAATTTTGCTTTGATTGCATATTAGTTTGTCTTTGACCAAAAAAATCTATCGTTTATCCATAGTTTAACATTGAGAATTCATTTTTTGTTATTTTTTATTTTATTTAAATTATTTATTTGTAAGGTAATTGGTTGAGAGAATTAATTATAAGATTTTAGTAACTTCCACTTCTATTAGTTACTGATTTTTTGTTTTTAAGTTTTATTTTATTTTATTTAACTTTTCATTTTTTCTCCTTTTTCTATTATTTCCATTTTCATAAATTATAGTTTTTTGTGTCCATATTTTCAAATTAAGATGAGTTTTTATATACTAAAAACATATTTAATAAATTAATTATAAAAAATTATATGGATATATTTAATAAATTAATTATAACAAATTATTTTGTAGACTAATGAAAAAACACCTATTATGATGTATAACAAGGAAGGTTGCTATACATTCTATAATGAGACCTTGAGAAGCATTATGCACAAATTGAAAAAATAAGTCAGAGTTGATAGATAGAGGGTGTTCTTGACTATTCTACACTCATTGTTTTATGAATGGGTTGATAATACACGAAGACTCATATATAGAAACTTATCAGTTTTGTTCTGTTGGCATTGAAGGAAGTTGTTGTCAAAGCACACCAAGCATATAAAACCTTTCTATGGATGATAATAAAAATAGTGCTTCAAAGTGCTTCAAATTCTAAACCAAAGATAGTAGCTAAGAAGCCAAAAAGGTTAGGGGAATATCCATGCACCAAATTGAAGAGGGGTGCACCTATGGTAAATAGATCAATATGTATCGAGTTGGAAACACAATGAGACAAACCAATCTTTTTTAGGGTGAATAATGATAATTACCAAGGAGTGGACACATTATTAGGGCATAAGCATCCTTTAGTGTAAGTGGAATAAGCATGACAAAAAAATAAGCAATGACAACATAGGTTTTACGTGACGTTGGGTATATCAGTCCTAGAATGGATGAGAAAAAGACTTAAAGTGATGTAAGAACCATGGTAACCATCAAAAGATATGCAATGCTGAGAATTTAAATTTTGATATTAATTATTTATGACATGCTAGTAAAGCTAGTCATAGCTTAATTTTGGGTTTCACCAAATTTCCCTAGGTAGGAAAGAATGCTTAACCATAGATTAAGGCTCTGAACTTAATGGTATGCTTAAATAAGGAAGATATATGAAAACTTGAATACACTGACAGGATGACTATACATACTTTGTGATTGCCAACATTTTTGTTGAAATAAAAGGAAACAATCACTGGTAAGAAAATGGTACTCTTAGTGAGAACATAACACTCATTAAATTGATGATCTAGCCCAAATCCTAGATAAATATTAAATGATATTACTACATTAAACGTAATAGTTGGAATTCATGGTTTTCTGGAAGCTAATGAATTTGATTTTGTTGATAAACCATGGTAGAATTCTCATGATGTTTTGTTGTTCTACATGTTATATGTGTTGAAATGATTGTCATATTTATCATGCTGTGCTATGATGTTATGTTCATATGTGGTTCCATTTATTATATTGATGTGATGTTATATCATTGATATAGATATGTTGATGTCCTAATATTATGATTGAATTTCATGACGTGATGACATATTGAAATTCCATGTAGCATTTATGATGATATGTTTAATGTTGGCATGCATTATCATGTGGTGTCTTACTATTTAGGATGTTGTGATAACAATGATGTTATGTTCTCATGATGACATGGGATAGTTAACATGTGGATTATTTTCTATGAGGTTATTTCGTTATGATCATAACTAATGCATTAATTGCATGTTGTGAGGTGGTATTTGATAGGGAATCCGCCAATAGGCTAAGAGGAATGGTAGATTTGATGATCTCATAGGAGTCCATATGTACAAGGGGGAATATGTACAAAGTAACACCTTATGGGCTAGGGACAAATTTAATCAACTACTTATGCCAATATTTTTTCTTCCTAGTATAATTATCAATGGGACATAGGATCATCTTGAGAAGGTCAAGTGCCTAAAATTGAATTTAAGATGTTGAATTCCAGAAATTTAAGAAAAAAAAAAAAACTAGAGTGTTGATTATCGGTGGAGTTATGGGATTTAAACTTTTTTCTTAGGCAGTTTACCTTAATGAGTTGTGGCAGTAGTTTGAGCCAACCTTTTGACAATCTTAGGATACATGAGAACCAAGTTGGATTCCCCCTTGGGAAAATGAGATATGGAGCCATAGGGTTATGATAGACTGAGAAGGCTTTAAGATTGCTTTCTAAGAGTATAGAAGTGTTAGAGTGTTGTGCACACTTCTTGGGAACTTCCAATGCTTGTTTTTTTTAAGTATAAAAGTGTTATAGTGTTGTTTGCACTTCCTAGGAACTTTCAATAATTTTTGTGGTCACTTAGGTCGTCCTTATATTATTCCAATAGAGGGTTGTGTGGAAAATAAGGGGAGTTTTTTTTCAAGGGCTAACATAATCAAATTTAACATCAGGATGAAGTTTCTTGAAGAGGGTGGAGCAAATGATGGTCCATATTATTATTAAATAATAATATGAAAATAGTTGAATATGTATATGAACAAAAAAAATAAATTAATAAGTAGAATGAAATTATAGTAAATAAATAAAAGAAATTATTTTATCAATATAAGTAAAAGAGTAAAAGTCAAGAAAAGCTAAATGGAAGAGATAATTAAGAAAATATTAATATATATATATATATATATATATATATATATATATATATATATATATATATATATATATATATTATGATATCAAGTGGATTATGTGCATCGAGTTTTTCGTTTCATTTATGGAACACAAAAGTTATGTTTAATGGATGAGGATAAGTATGTGAGGATCATTTTCCTATAAAATTATCTAGTAAGTAAGGATTAATCATTTGCATAGGTAGTTGATTGAGGGCTCAAGGGTGGCCAACTATATAAAGTCATGGCACAATTGAGTCCATGATTGCATGGAGAGTCATTCACCACACATTGATTGTGGTCAGTAGGATGAGAGACTAGTGTATAGCATCTCGATGTTCACTAAGTTGTAAGAAACTTGGGTTCTTCATCCCACATGTAAATTGCTCACCGTTCACTTATGATGTCAATTATGCAATTATAATTAATAAGCCTTTATCTTATTTCTTAATGTTGGGAATTTCTATATTTAATGAATTTTCTTGATGTATGTATCATTATAGTTTCCTCTACCTAGAATTAAGTCCCATTTTGTGGCATGTTTTCTGATGTAGGAAAAACTGCCTAAAGGCAATTTCCCTGGTTTTCATTATAACCTTATGTGAACCTATGGGTTATGGCCCACCTAGACAAATTGGAATTGTTTACATTGGTGGGTTTTAACAAAAACACGACCAATCACCAAAAAGCGACTAACACATAATCCTCCAATGAACGTTGGTCCCACCTAAATGCAGAAGACCGAACCCCAGATAAAATAAACTCAAATCCGTAAACTTCTTGAGTCCGCTCAGGCCCAAGTCCTATCACTTCAATCTCCATCGTTGATCAAAGCACACTTGATCCAATGGTCAGCAGCGATATCACACGGACCACTTGCATGACGTTTAACCGCCCTTACAGATCCAATAAGGATTATAAATACTTAATCTATAAATGTTCGAGTTCATTCTGAGATTAACATCCGATCACTTTATGACCCAATACCCATTGGATATACGAGGTCACCAAATCTATGGCCTACGGATCTTCAACTAGAACACGTGTTAAAAACATGCCTAACCCCCAACGTTGAATGGGAACTAAAAGTTTGACATTTAGATCAAAGACTAGGATTTAGCACGGTACTTCAGCCACGATCAAGACATTCATACACTCCTAACCTCCACAGTTACTGATCACTCAATTCCATCACCAACTCACCATTCCACTGCTCAGGATTCTACTTACTCTGAAATCCACTTAATCACAATTTCACCTCATCGTGGTTCCACTCTTCCACCAAACTTGGTGCTTCCATTAAATTTCCTTCTCACCTCCAGATCGACTTGTTATCAAATTCAACTCTGCCAACTCCTTTCTCCGCTTAGAAATAGTGTGTCGAGACTTCACTGATTTCTTTACTTTGCCTTGCAACTATACTTGATTATCCAACATTTGATAGTGCATACGGATCTTTGAATCCACTTCACTTTTAGTTTTCGAACTCCTTCCAACGAAATCACACCGATCTCAAATATCCCTTCCTACATAATCAAGTTCACATTACTTCCTAAACCAAACCCAATAAACTCTCAATCGATTCTCCACCATTATCATTGTTGCATACACATTCATTTATATATCAAAACACTCACATCCACTGTTACAGAACCATATTCAAGCATAGTCACAAACGTTGTGATATATACACACAGTCATTATGGGATTTCCTCCTTATTCACAAATACATGGACAAATCCTTCAGATAACCATACATACAGACAGATCATATATAGACCCTCAACCAATATTAACTCAGAAGATATGAAACTTCTATTTGCTAATTAAAATTTGTATATACATAAACTCAATGGCCTAATTTACATTCAATTGGCCTTTCTCATTTCAATGTCCGAAGGCTCACAATCCAACCCTCCTCTCTGCTAACTCTCTCTTTTAACCCTTTGAGGCATATAAATTATACACAAAAGGATTGTGTTAACCAATTTTGGTTCAGATCCTGAATAATTTCACCTAAATCCTAAATATCCTAATCTAATCCATAAAATCATGAAACTAACTCCTAGTTCCTACAACTCACACACTATTCTTGAAATCTCTCTTAACGAGAAGATTTCATTACAATATCCTCACTATTATACAACCCTCATGAAAACATAGGAAAATAAATAATTAATCACTCTTTAGGGAATCAAGTCCCTTGAAACACAAGACCCTATAATTACTAAAATGTAATGGTTTTTCTAAGCAGGATGCTCCTGCATCAGACTCCCCAGGTAAGAAAATTTATGACCTCCTGGTCATAAGTCTGGATAATTGATTCCTCCTAGATCTTAGACTTTATTTTTTAATATGTCTTTGCTTGTTAGCTGTTCTATTGTTGTTGTTGTATGTTGTTGTTATCCAAGTCTCCATACCTTATGCTGAAATGCTCCACTTGCCATGCTTTCATAGTTTGTTGTTGCCTTCGTCTAATTGTTGCTTATTTTATTTCTTGTTGGCATCTTCTTCTGAGACACTTTCATCATTAACCTTGTTCCCAACTCAATTTCTTTGTCCAGTATATCCTCTATCTATTGATTTCCTTCAACTCTTAATTGCTGAATTTTTATTTTTACTACCACCTTTACATCCTTACCCTCTTGTTCACTATTGTCTTGCACCTTTTCAACTACTGCCATATTGTCTTCCAAGACAATTTTCTGCTTTTGTTTACTGTACCTGTCAACTTCTTCCTCACTATCATTTATGACAATTTCTTTGTCATCCTTCATTAGCAATTTACTCTGGATATTTATCCTCTGTTGTTCTAGATTTCTCCTTTGAAGGTCTAACTCTCTATATAACTTAATGATTTTACTTGGAGTAAACTTTGGAAATTTTACACAATCCCCCATTTCTTCATTTTCTATTGACCAATCATCATATGGTCCTTCTTCCACTACTAAATATTCCTTAACATCTTTCAATAGATGTTCTTTCTCTTCTTCTTTCATTTGGTTGTCCACCTATGCCAAATATGTTCCAATTTCTTCAACAAAATCTGCAATCATAAGATCAAAAATATAAGGCCTTTGGGCCTCTTCTTCCTCTGGCAACCTTTCAGTATGTTGCTCTGATCTTTTCTTTAACTCCACTGTCAGCACATTAATAGGTTGATTCGAGCTGAAAGAATTCTTGAGACTATCAGCAAGTCTCTTTTCCACGCCATCTGTTTTAATGATGCCTCTCTCCACTTGTTCACTATAGTGAATTGTTTCTTCTCCAGTCTCATTGTCATACTCTGCTTCAAAACTTTCATCTTCTGGAAGGTATTATTCCATGTTTTTGACAATTTTAAAAGACTACCTATCTTCTTCGAAACCTGCAACCATACACAAATTATCATTTTTAAAAACACAAGACCTTATGGTCTCATTTGATGCTTCAGCTATCAAGTCTTCTGGCTGCTTTGAATCATTCATATGCTTCAACTCCTCTGTCTCTTAATTACTTTCAAAAAGTAATGTTCTAGGTTCTAGTCCACATACCAAAACTTCAACACCTTCTCCAGCATTTTCCTTTTGTTGTAGCTCAACTCCTTTAAGCTTCTCTGTCTTCAATTTGACATCTATAATCTGTTCAAGTTCCCTCAGCTCCTTTATTAACTACAAATTTTCTTTTTTATTCCTCTTCTCTTGTAGACTCTACCACTTCACTTTCTTTCTCATGACATAACCATATTTCTGGTTGTTCTCATTTCTCTGCAACATTTCCTTTAATACTTCAAGTTGAACTGCTATCTCAGCCATTTCTTTATCATATTTTTCATCACTCATTCTCATGCCATTTGCCTTGGCATCTTTCTTCTTTTTTCCTCTGCTGTGATCTCTTTCAGAACCTCTGTTGTGACTGTCACTAGTCATCATCCTTTCCATCTCTATGAGTTCTTTACTCACTTCACTATGAGTCACGTAAGCCTCTGCAATAGCAAGTCTTCCCTACTGCCACTTACCTTACCAAGCTCTCCTCTGGACTTGGTCTTTAGGCAAGTACTGGTGCTCTGTTTGGAACCTCCTTGAGCATTTCTCTCTACTCCTTCTAGGCTTCAACTCATCTGCATCTTCTAAGAACACAATTGTCCTCTTATATTTCAATCACAATGAAATACTTGGTTCTGACCACCTCTTCATTCACTTAGAAACTCTTACCAGCTTCCTTATTCCCTTAGAAATTCTACCTACATACTTTATGGAATTGCCTTTGTGAGTTGCAACAATACCTCTGCAGTAACAAGTCTCCTTCTTGCTACATATGCCTCACTAAGCTTCTCCCCTATGAGCTCAGTTTTTTTACATCTCTCTGCTTCTTTCCTCTGGAACCAATTGAGCACTCCTTGTTTCTAGGTTGTTGGAATCTTCTCACCTTGTTATGATACTACATGTGCATCAATATAAAGACCACAAACTCTCCAATCTTCAAATCAAATTAAAATAAAAACATCTCATCTCACCTTCAAGATCTCTGTCTGATCTTGTCCCCCCATTCACCTACACTTTGAATGGACTACTTTTTTATCCAGCCTTCAGTTGTATCTTCAAACTCTGCCATTCTTCAAGAACTTGCAAAATTCCCTCTTACAATTTAACTACTATAATCCTGCTCCAAAATTTCACTCATTCAATTCCTACTAATCATTAAACAAACTTGTATACCATCACCTGTCTTCAGGATCTCACCACTCCTCCAAATTTGTCTCAGCATATCTTCATACTTCCACTGCACAAATTTTCAACATTTAGCTACTGTCAATTAGATTTAGAATCTGATTCTTTCTTTCAATCTCCCATCTTTATCTTGGTGCAGCCTAACTGTCAGCAAAAATTACTCCTTCGTTGATTTTTCTTTCACTTTTTCATTCTTGCCCTGAGTTACTTCAAAAAAATTACCTATTCCTTTTGCACGCAAAGTATTATTTCTACTCGCAAGAAACATTTCCTTGCTCTGATACCACTTTGATGCAGGAAAAACTGTCTAAAGGAAATTTCCCTGATTTTCATAATAACCTTATGTAAACCTGTGGGTTATGTCCCACCTATACAAATTGGAAGAATTTACATTGGTGGGTTTAAAAAAAACACGATCAATCACTAAACAGTTACTAACACATAATCCGCCAACGAACGTTGGTCCCACCTAAATGCACAAGACTGGACCCCAAATAAAATAAACTCGCATCCATAAACTTCTCGGGTCCGCTCAGGCCCAAGTCCTATCCCTTTAATCTTCGTCATTGATCAAAGCAAACTTAATCCAACGGTCAGTAGCGATATCGTACGGACCACTTGCATGATGTTTAATCGCCCTTACGAAGTCGATAAGGATTATAAATCCTTAATATATAAATGTTTAGTTCCGTTCTGAGATTAATATCTGATCACTTTATGACCCGATACTTGTTGGATATACGAGGTCATCAAATCTATGGCCTATGGGTCCTCAACTAGCACACAGGTTAAAAATAGGCCTAGCCCCCGCCGTTGACAGGGACCTAAAAGTTTGACATTAAGATCGACGGCTAGGATTTAGCACCGGACTTCAGCCATGATCAAGACATTCATACACTCCTAACCTCTCTAGTTACTGATCACCTAATTCCATCACCAAATCACCATTCCACTGCTCAAGATTTTGCTTACTATGAAATCCACATAACAATTTCACCTCATCGTGGTTCCACTCTTCCACCAAACTTGGCACTTCCACTAAATTTCCTTCTCACCTCCAGATCGACTTGTTACCAAATTCAACTCTGCCAACTCCTTTCTCCGCTTAGAAACATTATGCCGAGACTTCTCTGATTTCTTTACTCTGCCTTGCAACTATACCTGATTATCCAACATTTGATAGTACATACGGATCTTTGAATCCACTCCGCTTTTATTTTTTGAACTCCTTCCAACGAAATCCCACCGAACTCGAATAGCCCTACCTACATAATCAAGTTCACATTACTTCCTGAACCAAACCCAATAAACTCTAAATTGATTCTCCACCATTATCATTGTTGCATACACATTCATTTATATGTCAAAACACTCACATCCACTGTTACAGAACCATATTCAAGCATAGTCACAAGCATTGTGATATATACACACAGTGATTATGGGATTTCCTCCTTATTCACAAATACACGAACAAATCCTTCGGATAACTATACATACAGACAGATCATATACAGACCCTCAACCAATATTAACTCAGAAGATATGAAACTTCTATTTGCTAATTAAAATCTGTATATACAAATATTCAATGGCCTGATTTACATTTAGTTGGTCTTTCTTGTTTCAATTCTCGTAGGCTCACAATCCAACCCTCCTATTTGCTAACTCTCTCACTAACTCTCTCTTTTAAGCCTTTGAGGCTTACAAATTATACACAAAAGGATTCTGTTAATGAATTTTGGTTTAGATCCTGAATAATTTCACCTAAATCCTAAATATCCTAATCTAATCCCTAAAATCATGAAACTAACTCCTAGTTCCTCTAACTCACACACTATTCTTGAAATCTCTCTTAGCGAGAAGATTTCATTACAATATCCTAACTATTATACAACCCTCATAAAAACATAGGAAAATAAATAATTAATCACTCTTTAGGGAATCACGTACCTTGAAACACAAGACCCTATGCTTACTAAAATGCAATGGTTTTTCTGGGCAAGATGCTCCTACATCAGACTCTCCAAGTAAGAAAATTTATGACCTCCTGGTCATAAGTCTGGATAATTGATTCCTCCTGGATCCCAGACTTTATTTTGTAATATGTCTTTGCTTTTCAGTTGTTCTATTGCTACTGTTGTATGTTGTTGTTCTCCGGGTCTCCATACCTTATGCTGCAATGCTCCACTTGCCATGATTTCATAGTTTGGTGTTGTCTTCCTCTTGTTGTTGCTTCTTTTCTTTCTTGTTGTTGTCTTCTTCTGAGACACTTTCATCATTAACCTTCTTACCAACTCAATTTCTTTGTCCAGTATATCCTCTGTCTACTGATTGCCTTCAACTCTTAATTGTTGAATTTTCATTTTTACTGCCGCTTTTACATCCTTACCCTCTTGTTCATTATTGTCTTGCACCTTTTCAGATACTGCCATATTATCTTTCAGGACAATTTTCTGCTTCTATTTGTTGTACCTATCAACTTCTTTGTGACTATCATTTATGACAATTTCTTTGTCATCCTTCATCAACAAATTACCCTGGATATTTATCCTCCATTTTTCTAGCTTTCTCCTTTGAAGGTCTAACTCTCTATATAACTCAATGATTTTACTTGGAGTAAAATTTGGAAATTTTACACAACCTCCCATTTCTTCATCTGCTATTGACCAATCATCATATGGTCCTTCTTCCTCTGCTAAATCTTCCTTAACATATTTCAATAGATGTTTTTTCTCTTCTTCTTTCATTTGGTTGTCCACCTGTGCCAAATATGTTCCAGTTTCTGCAACAAAATCTGCAATCATAAGACAATTATCAAAATAAAAAAATATAAGGCCTTTGTGCCTCTTCTTCCTTTGGTAACCTTTCAGTATGTTGCTCTGATCTTTCCTTTAACTCCTTTGTCAACACATTAGTAAGTTGATTCGAGCTCAAAGAATTCTTGAGACTGTCAGCAAGTCTCTTTTCCACACCATCTGTTTTAATGATGCATCTCTGCACTTGTTCACTATAGTGAACCGTTTCTTCTCCAGTCTCATTGTCATACTCTGCTTCAAAATTTTCATCTTCTGGAAGGTATTCTTCCATGTTTTTGATAGTTTTAAAAGACTACTTATCTTCTTCCAAACCTGCAACCATGCATAATTTATCAGTTTTAAAAACACAAGAACTTATGGTCTCATTTTATGCTTCAGCCATCAAGTCTTCTGGCTGCTTTGAATCATTCATATGATTCAACTCCTCTGTCTCTTCATTACTTTCAAAAAGTAATGGTCCATGTTTTGGTTCACATACCAAAACTTCAACACCTTCTCCAGCATTTTCCTTTTGTTGTAGCTCAACTTCTTTGAGCTTCTCTGTCTTCAATTTGACATCTATAATTTGTTCAAGTTCCCTCAGCTCCTTTATTAACTGCATATTTTCTTGTTGATTCCTCTTCTCTTGTAGCCTCTGTCACTTCACTTTCTTTCTCATTACATAATCATATTTCTGGTCCTTCTCATTTCTCTGCAACATTTCCATTAATACTTCACATTGAACTACTATCTAAGTCATTTCTTTATCATATTTTTCGTCACTCATTCTCATGCCATTTGTCTTGGCATATTTCTTCTTTTGTCCTTTGTTATGATCTCTTTCAGAACCTATTTTATGACTGTCACTAGTCATCATCCTTTCCATCTCTATGAGTTCCTTACTCACTTCACAATGAGTCGCGCAAGCCTCTACAACAGCAAGTCTTCCCTGCTGCCACTTACCTTACCAAGCTCTCCTCTGGACTTGGTCTTTTGGCAAGTACTAGTCCTCTGTCTGGAACCTCCTTGAGCATTTCTCTCTACTCCTTCTAGGCTTCAACTCATCTGCATCTTCTAATAACACAATTTTCCTCTTATATTTCAATTTCAATGAAATACTTGGTTCTGACCACCTCTTCATTCACTTAGAAACTCTTACTAGCTTCCTTCATCCCTTAGCAATTCTACCCACACCCTCTATGGAATTGCCTTTGTTAGTTGCAACAATACCTCTACAGTAACAAGTCTCCTTCATGCTACATATGCCTCACTAAGCTTCTCCCCTCTGAGCTCAGTCTTTTGACATTTCTCTGGTTCTTTCCTCTGGAACCAATTGAGCGCTCCTTGCTTCTATGTTGCTGCAATCTTCTCACCTTCTTATGATGCTACCTGTGCATCACTATAAAGACCACAAACTCTCCAATCGTCAAATCAAATTAAAATAAAAACATATCATCTCGCCTTCAAGATATCTATCTAATCTTGTCCCCCCATTCACCTGCACTTTGAATGGCTTATTCTTTTATCCAACCTTCAAATGTATATTCAAACTCAACCACTATTTAAGAACTTGAAAAAATATTATAATCCTACTCCAGAATTTCACTCATTCAATTCCTGTTAATCATTAAACAAACTTGCATACCATCACCTATCTTCAGGATCTCACCACTCTTGCAAATCTATGTCAACAGATCTTCATACTTCCACTGCACAAATTTTCAACATCCAGCTACTGTCAATCAAATTTAGAATTTGGTTCTTTCTTTCAATCTCCTAGCTTTATCTTGGTGAAGCCTAACTGTAAGCAACAATTACTCCTTCACTGAGTTTTCTTTCACTACTTCGTTCTTGCCCTGAGTTTCTTCAAAAAATTTACCTATTCCTTTGCATGCAAAGTCTTATTTCTACTCGCAGGAAACCTTTCCGTGCTCTGATTCCCTGGTTTTCATAATAACCATATGTGAACCTATGGGTTATGGCCCATCTATACAAATTGGAAGCGTTTACATTGGTGGGTTTTAACAAAAACCCGAGCAATCACCAAACAGTGACTAACACATAATCCTCTAATGAACATTGGTCCCACCTGAATGCACAAGACCGGACCCCAAATAAAATAAACTCGCATCCATAAACTTCTCAGGTCCTCTCAGGCATAAGTCCTATCACTTCAATCTTCGTCGTTGATCAAAGCACACTTGATCCAACGATCAACTGCGATATCACACGGACCACTTGCACGATGTTAACCGCCCTTACAGAGCCAATAAGGATCATAAATCCTTAATCTATAAATGTTCGGGTTCGTTTTGAGATTAATATCCGATCACTTTATGACCCGATACCTATTAGATATACGAGGTCATCAAATCTACGGCATGCGGACCTTCAACTAGCACACAAGTAAAAGACAGGCCTAACCCTGGCCTTTGACTAGGACCTAAAAATTTGACATTGAGATCGACGGCTAGGATTTAGCACGGGACTTCAGCCACGATCAAGACATTCATACACTCTTAACCTCAACAGTTATTGATCACCCAATTCCATCACCAACTCACCATTCTACTGCTCAAGATTCTGCTTACTTTGAAATCCACTCAATCACAATTTCACCTCATCGTGGTTCCACTCTTCCACTAAACTTGGCGCTTCAACTAAATTTCCATCTCATCTCCAGATCGACTTGTTACCAAATTCAACTTTGCCAACTCCTTTCTCTGCTTAGAAACAGTGTGCCGAGACTTCTCTACTTTCTTTACTTTGCCTTGCAACTATACCTGATTATCCAACATTTGATAGTGAACACGGATCTTTGAATCCACTCCTCTTTTAGTTTTCGAACTCCTTCCAATGGAATCACACCAATCTTGAATAGCCCTTCCTACAGAATCAAGTTCACATTACTTCCTAAACCAAACCCAATAAACTCTCAATCGATTCTCCACCATTATCACTATTGCATACACATTCATTTATATGTCAAAACACTCACATCAACTATTACAGAACCATATTCAAGCATAGTCACAAGTGTTGTGATATATACACACAGTCATTATGGGATTTCCTCCTTATTCACAAATACACGGTCAAATCCTTCGGATAACCATACATATAGACAGATCATATACAGACCCTCAACCAATATTAACTCAGAAGATATGAAACTTCTATTTGCTAATTAAAATCTGTATATACATAAACTCAATGGCCTGATTTACATTCAGTTGGCCTTTCTCGTTTCAATGCCCATAGGCTCACAATCCAACCCTCCTGTCTGCTAACTCTCTCACTAACTCTCTCTTTTAAGCCTTCGAGGCTTACAAATTATACACAAAAGGATTATGTTAACCAATTTTGGTTCAAATCCTGAATAATTTCACCTGAATCCTAAATATCCTAATCTAATCCCTAAAATCATGAAACTAACTCCTAGTTCCTCTAACTCACACACTATTCTTGAAATCTCTCTTAACGCGAAGATTTCGTTACAATATCCTCACTATTATACAATCCTCATAAAAACATAGGAAAATAAATAATTAATCACTCTTTAGGGAATCAGTTCCCTTGAAACACAAAACCCTATGCTTACTAAAAAGCAATGGTTTTTCTGAATAGGATGCTCCTGCATCATTTTCTGTTGTTGATATTATTATTATTAAGATGCTTACCTAGTCTTGAGCCTTGTAAAACCTAGTTTAGTTTCCACACCATTCTATAAATGATGATAAGTGTCTAGTTAGTTTTCTCAAAAAATATATGGTGTAGAAAAAAAGTAAATATGACAATATTGTGAAGAGAATCAATTTTAGATATTGGAGAAAAAAAAAATAATATATTAAGATATGTGAATTTATGAAGAATTATTAACTTCAATTAAACATTATTAAAGAATGTGATCGATAACAATGACAAAACCATTATATAACACCTCTCACAATAATTTTGATACCATTGATTAATTTATATAAAACAATCATTAAAGATATAAAGGGGGGAGTTTAATAAATAAACTATCAATGGATTTTATAATTTCTAATATTCGTATAATTCACATTATATATGTATAAATAGATTTATGGTTATGAACAAGGGAGGGAAATAGTGAAAACATAGATAAATGAAAGAAGATTAATATGATTATATCTAAGAGATAACATGTTAAGTCTGACTAGCACAACCACTTGAGGATGGGCCTTATTTTCAAGGTGACCTAGAATTAAACCTCACACAGGGTGGTTGTGCCATGTGTTACAAGGAGGAGACATGCTAAAAAATCTAGTCAGCTCAGGGCTAGTGTGGCCCACGCTGAGTGCGATCCCCGGGTGAATTTGACGAATTATATGTCCATGGGTCATGACTCCTCAAGCCACAGGTCAATCATGGAGGATCACAGGCAACTTGACAAATAAACAAAAAATGTAAGAGATAACATCCCTTCAAACTACATCATTTCATTTTAATGAAGCGTGACATAAATTTAAATCACATTATTATATTTATTTGTCATAAGTAGTTGATTTTAATTACACAGTGATTAATGTTGATGATATCTGGGGGAGGCAAGAGTAGGAGGGATCATCTTCCACCCCAATGAAGAAATAGAGATGAAATTCGCCTACAGCTTAGGAAGGTCATCCAATAATCAAGAAAAAAATTAGCATTATGGCAAGGCTTAGAGACAAAAATAGCAAAGTGAATTCGACATTTGGTAGTCTATGGTGGCTCCAAGATTATAATTCAAAAAACTCATAAAATCAAAGAGATACCATAAAATTACCTCCCTCCAATGATACTAAGAATCAACGTGCAAATCCAAAATTTTGAAAGCGTGGATTTTTACCATAAAAAAGACAGAATAATCAAGTGTTAGACTCATTGGAAAATCAAGGAGTTTCCCTTTAACAAGGTTTGATCATACAGGACCAAGGAACTCCAACTTTAACATTCATACCATGATCAAAATATTAAAAAAACATTGGGTTTTTATACCCTAAATCCATTGAATACGGAGTCTAATTAATATTGAAGCAAGGCATGTTAGGCCATTTAATGGCCACTCTAATAAAAAAATATCGATGATTCGTTTATGGAGACCTTCATCTAAGGTGATTGCACTAGTGTATCTAACAATTGTACCTTTGAGGTGAGAAAACACAATGCTCCTAGACAAGTAGAAGATGTTCCACAATGTGTTAATATGCAGGCTTACGGACGAGCATGTTTGCATCCAACTAGTTCAGAGGTTGTTAAATTTACACGAGTTCTACAGTGGAGGGGATGATTCACTCATGCCTTATCTCATCAGAAGTTTGCAAAGACAAGACTCATGTATTAAATGTTCACAGGGACCCATCGGATTGAGAGACGATGGAATGAGTGCCTATAAATGGAGACTCTTGGTGGCGGATTACTCATCGAATTGCTATTTCATTGAGGTTTTCTGCAAATTAATGGAATGATCAGCTAGCCCAAAGAGAGTTGATGAGTTGCAATCCCAATTGGAAATGAACATGGCCTTTCTATCTCCATTAATCTCCAATAAAGGAGAAATGGTGGTCTCTGAGGCGAGAACTCACTTTTCTCTAGTGAGTCAGAAGCTTGAAATGTTGCAGGTTGGGGTTAATCGGTTATAGATGGCGATGGAAAATTTAACTATCAAAAAGTAAAGTATCAGATTAATTGTTGAATCAGCGACACTTGGAATTCTCAAAGAAGTCTTTGGGCTAATAGAGGACCCATCAAGAGAATCGAGGGCTCGACCGAAGAATGTGGGAATTATGGAGTGATCCATGGATGATGCCTCTCCCCCACAACCAGAAATCATTCAGGATGAATAGGGTGGAAGCTCTTAAGCTAAAAAGAATGGAAATGGTTAGTTTTGTTTTTCTAGGAATCTAATTACATGTTTTGCAAGTATATAATGTATTTGCGAGTCTAAGTGTAGTAAGATTCATAGTTGGTAGATGGCAAGGTAGGAAAGGGTATCTTGTTTTGCAATTTTGGAACATAGAAACTGAAGAACTTGCTCTAAATTTAAAGGTGTTAGGCTGCAAATTAGTTGATCTAATATAAAATAGTCAGTCCTTTAAAAAAACAATAGACAATATATCAAAGGGGTGACTTAATACTTTATTTAATATATGTTTTTTTTAATTGATAAATATCTATATATTCATATGAATAATATATATATATTATATATATATATATATATGTTTTTTTCACTGATAAATATATAGATATTTATCAATGAAAAACACACACACACACACACACACACATATGTATATATATATTCTATCCATTATCAAAATTCATCATGTCATTTGCAGGAGAATTGAAATTTGGGTGGGAGGATCTCAATCGTTCCTGACAAACCCCAGAATAAAAGCAATTGACATTTTGTTTAAATATATTTCTTAATGGATTTCAAAAAATTATCTTTTTTATAATTAATGCTTACTTCATTTTTCTTATTTTTAAAATTGAATGTTATTTATTATGTATTTCTTTTATATTTTATTGTTTTATTATAAATTGAATATAATTTATTATGATATTAACCATATTACTATATTATTAGGTTCAACATCCCTATAAAAGACATATATGATAAAATGAGCAATTGCCTATTCACTTAAAAAGAAGAGAATAAGTATTATGTCATTAGGCGTTTCCCTCTTGGAAAACTCCCCTGTCGTTGTCACTCTACATCATCCAATCATTTGTTAGACAATTGAAGTGGCTTTAGTCGTTAGATCCCATCGCCTAAATTATTAGCCCACTCCTTCATTTACACCACCTTAACTAACTCACTCATTAGCTTTGGTCATTGAATCCCACCATTGAATTGTTAATTGAATCCTTCATTCACGCCACCTTAATTGTCTCACTCGTTAATTTTTGGCTTCCACCATTGGATCTCACTACCAGCCAAGTCCTTGATTCCACCCTCTGAACTGTTTTGGCCATATTTCTCAATCGTTCTTAGCGTGACATTGTAATGGTGTTTGTATTGTTCATATATTTTGTCAAATTGACATAGTTTGTGAAATCTACAATCAGAAAAATGTTGAGAATTTGGTGAGTTTTCATACTTGATACAGGAATTTGGTTAACTTATTGTATGAATTAATGAATGTGTAGGAGTTAGTACAATAGAAGTGGAGAGAAATCATAAACCAAAAGTAGCATGGTTAGGTTCTTCAACATTTCTTTGGTTATTTCAATGCATCACTTTTTTCTTCCTAATAGTTCACCATCTTGTTTACCAACCTAGAGTTACAAACCTAACTCAATAAAAATCATAATTGATGCTACTATCAACTCTAACATATAGAAAAGGAACAGCAAGATGGAAGAAAGGTGCCATAAACCTAGGAACCTAGTCAATGGCATGATCAAGCTTGGTTCTAGGAAGCGCCTGAGGCAATATCTTCTGTGTGTTTGTGTTTTTTTTTATTGCTTAGTCCCAGACCTCAAAAGGTATAGTTTTCCTCTTATTTATTAGTTCTTTTTTTCTTTAGTATATTTTAAAAAGAGAAGCATTGCAACTAACTTGAATAGGTTGGCTGCCAAAAGCAAGTATGATATGCCACTGCCTTTACCATTGAACCATGATCCTTATTGGTAACTCATCGAATTTTCATTTATTTTAAGTTTTTGTTGATTATTATATAGTAAACAAAAAGAATGTGAGTAGGTGTTTTGAATCGTGATTGCACCATTGTTTGGAGATATTCTTGAGATGAATAATGGCCTAAATACCCTTGTATTCATTCTTATTGGACCATTATTCCTATTGTTCTATGTGATGAGTTTTTTATTCTTCAAATGGGTACGACTTTAAAGAGAAATTTGTTTGTTTTGAATAATTTGCAATGGAAACCAATGTTGTTTCTAATGATGCACAAAATGACTAGTTATGTGCAGCAAAAATAAATAAATAAATAATAAAAAACTCAACATATATCCCAAAATGATACAATGGTTCTCTACCTTGGAGCATCATGTGTGTTTTGAACACATCAAAATTTAATTACTAAACAGTGCATAGAGTGACTAGTTACCAGCGAACAAAAACTCACTTCAACATATATCCGAAAATGATACAATGGTTCTCTACTTTTGAGGCATCGTGTGTGTTTTGAACACATCAGAATTTTAATTACTAAAGAATAACACATTAATAATTTATATCGTTAATCCAAAAAATCACACATACCAATTCCCCTTTCTGCATAACCGATTAGGGAAAACATGTTTGCTTTGCCCTCAAATTCAAGATAACATGCTTCTTTCCTAAAATCTTCATTTTCATGGAAAATTTCATAGCCAAAATTTATCTAAAACCCATTAGTTATCTATAAATGACTGGATCTATTGTCTTGTGAAAGGTTGTCCAATGATGTCCTTTTCTTAATAAGGAAATTCATGTCAGTATAATCACATCCCAGTCAACCCTTCCTACCCATGAGAGCATTTAGTTATTGTCAAAGAGGACCCCTTTCCAATGTAGAGGGGAAACAAAAGTAATATTGTACTCAGCAATAGCATGTGCCCAAAAAGAATCAATCATATTTGTTCAGTTTGATAGTAAGTGTATAATGTTTCCCTTCAAGGCATCATAATCCTATGCTTCCCATTGGTGCATCTAATCACTTGACCGAAATCATTTTGACAAGTCTTTTGTAATTCCAAATAATCAATGCTATTGTTTGAACACTACTTTACTCTTCCTTCCACTATTGAGCACGCAGTAACCGTTATATTATGTTGTTCTCATATTTTCTTTAATATTTCATTCATATGTTGATCATGCAGTAATTGATAATATATCGTTCTCATATTTATTTCTCTAATATCTATTTTGTGTGACCAATCTGCATAATTTCCCATAAACAATGATGTAATTTAGATTCTACGATTCTCTTGTGACCTCAAAGTATTTTAGTATCTATTTATCACTAAAACATATTTAAATTCAATGTATGCTTCCTCTAAATCACAAAGTTTTGTGGCATGGATACTTAATATAATTTTTCCAACCCTTCTTTTAGATCTAAGATTGTGAGCAACAAATGTATCCTTTCTTAATTTGCTTAATACGTGGAATACATTTATTCAATTCAAAAGAAATTACACTGGATAAAAACCTAAAGTCAAGTTTCTTTATTGTTTTATCATATTTTGCAGGCTATTCCACAACAATTGTCCCTAAAGACAGTTAGAGGTTAAAGGCTCACATGCACTCCTGATTTTATGAGCTATTTGTGTTGGACTAAAATTTTCACCTTGGAATATAATTTTGCTTCTTGAGGACCAAATACCCCAAACACATAACATGGTAAATCCATTAAAGCTTTTTTATACATGTCTCCAATCCAGGAACGAAAGTAAATCTAACAAATTCATTCGCTTCCACTTGTTTTTTCACTTATTTTAAGCACTTCAACCTATACTACTCTATAGAAATCACAAGAAACAAATAGGTGACCAATAGTTTCCACATTGCCCTTACACAGAGTGGATCTCCCTCAACCCTTCATGTTCCTTTTTTGAAATTTTTCCCATGCTATAATTTTATAGACGACCTAACTAGATGAAAATTTTGGCTTTTAAAGGGTAGTCTAACTTACACACTAACTGAATCTAAAAAAAATCTTTATCTAACTTGGTTTTCCTGCATCTTAGCTTAATATCCCCAATTTTATTATGCTTTCTAGCCCCCTGATTTTTATACCACTTGATAAATGTCTTCTTCATCTAAAATTTGCATGGCACTCGCTTCTAATATGTCTACAAAAATTTTCCATTCCTCTAATTTTCCCCCTTTCCTAGGCTGAGCCTTCTGCCAACTTCCAGCCCTCCACCCATACATTCCTTCCATCATTTACTAATACATCCTCCAAAACAAAAATATTTTAGGCATTAATATATTTAACAAGGTGTTGATGGAAACAACAAAACCATTTCTCTCCCTGCTACAATTCACAAAGGCCATCGTTCCAGGTATATCAACACTCAGATAGTAGACATGGTTAGAGAAAAAGTTAGAGCCACGGGAAGCTAGAGGCGAAGTAGAAAGAAGGATGGCAGAGGTGAGTGCTCAATTCAACATCACTCATATGGCATTGTGCAACTTATCTACAGGTATAAGAATTTATTTCCCTCATGATCCTCTAACTTTGACAACCACCATCTCTATGGAAGTAAAATGAAAAGATCTTTTCTTCTATGTATTCCCTCCCATCCATAAGCATAAATCAAAAGTTGAAACTTAGATGAAGTCTACAACCAGTGATGCCCAAATGGCTAAAGGAGAGCCCTCTTAGCGAGAAACACGTTCCTATGGTTGCCTCATTGTTGAAGAACATGCAAAATAAGGTACACCTGGCAATGTTGGGGAAGTAGAAGAACGCCACAATAAAGCTTAGCAAGAACTAACTAGTTCTGGAGGCAAGCAATTAGCTTGACCAGGTCTTCCTTTAGGCTTATTTGCTATTGTCTTTCTCTTAGATTACTCTGTTCTTTAAGATTTAACGGACACACTAGTATGCATCCTTTTTGTAGGGTTGTTATTCATTATTGTAAGCCCTATCTATATTTTTACTTGTTCCATGTCTTCCAATCATATTTTTATCATATTGAAGGACCATCTAGTTTCCCTTTCATGGGTAGATGGACCTCCGTAGTTATTTACACTTTTGTCTCAATACTTTGCAAAGTTCTCCTTGTCTGATCACTAGTCTTTACAATTACTCTTAGAATGTACTCTATGTAGAATATTTTTGGGAATATAATGTCTCTTAATTTCTTACGGAAAAAAAAAATTAACAAGGCTTCAGGCATCCTAAAATAACTTTACACCCAATTCATGGGTCTTCTCCTATTCTCCTTATTTTCCCTACGAAGTTTACAAGATACCCATTTTCTTATGAGAGGGAAGGCCCTTACCAAAGCTTCCCATACAATAGAACCTTTTGTGAAGAATTGCTTTCTTGCCTAACTAATCCTTCAAAGGAAAGCCTTCTCAGATATTTATAATTCATAACCTAACCACACAACCCTTTACTATAGAAAAGGTTTCCCGCATTAGTTTTAATATAGAAAATTATTTATTTTCCCTCTTTCCACTCCAAGGGAAATTGAAACAATAATATTATGAAGGATAGCTTTTGATATGTGAGAAATAGACATCCAATATTGAGAAATATATAATGTTCATATATTTTACAACCATATATATCGTTCACACTACAACTACTAGCCTTTACGATGAAGACTAAGTATTTGATTCCTTCATATAAGTTCAACAGCTTCATTGGGAAAAGGGATATTATTTAAGCTTTTACTTCATCCGCAGTGTTAAACAACATTGATGATTTTCTCAAATTAATCTCCATGCCTATGGCCTTGCAAAAAATATCCATAATCTCTCTTATGCTTCTTATTCTAGAAACATAACCTTTTTATAAGATCATGAAGTAATCCACAAAGAGATAAACACACTTGGAATTTTTGATTTCTTTCAAGGTTCCAACTCTCATAGCTTCTGTGATCAACATACTAAGACCTTTTCCTACCAATACAAAGAGAAAAGGAGCTAAAGGACATCCATGTTGAAGTCCTCTAGAAGAATCAAAGAAAACCAAAGGAGACCCATTTGTTATTATTGCAAAGGAATCTATGGAAATTCATCCCATAATCTATTCCACAATCTGCAAATCCATGCCCAACTGGTTCAATTACAGTCTAAGATATAACCAATTTACCTTATTTACTTTGTCATGTGCTTTTGCAAGGTATAACTTCATCACTGCAATAAGGAGATTCTAGGTTTAATTGAATGCATTTCTTACTGGGTTGTTTCGACATCATCATGAATTTTTCTATTAAAAAGAAACCTTAATTCCTCTTTAGCTATAAATCCAAATAAAATTCCTTTTAGCCTGTTGGAAATAATTTTATAAATGCATTTTCGTACCAGGTTACACATAGATATATGACTCAAATCAACAAAGGATAATGGATCCTAATTATTAGGAATGAATTCTATAAAAGTAGATATGCGCACACCCAAAACCCTAAATTCTTCCACCATTCCAACCATATCATCCACCACCAATTCATAGAACCCTAAAAATAATTCCATTTGTCCCCATTGCACCCAGGGATTTTGGATCTTTTGAAAGAGTTTAAATATGGCTTGATCCCTTCCTTTGACACCTTGTTTTCAAGCTCAACATTCATATCAACATATATGAGCCTAGGAAAACATATAATAATTTTCATAATTTCTCCATGTTATTTACCTCAATATCTTTAAATACGGATTTGAAATGTTACTTTCCCTCCTCTAAATTCTCCTTCAAGGTAGCTACTCTATAGCCATCTACTTTTCTAATATCCCATATGGTGTTCACATTGTTCATATGGATAGCATACTCATGAAATAATTTAGTGTTTTTGCAACCTCAGCAAGCCATATAGCTCAATTTTTGAGCCTCCAATGTTTTTTTTGTTTGTCCAGAATAAATTTCTTTTTCCCTTCCAGAACTTTAAGAGCATCAAAGTCTACCTCTAAGAAAACACCAACTTCATTATTTTCCTATGTTGCACGAGTTTCCACCTTGTTTTCAAGCTCAACATTCATATCAACATCTATGAGCCTAGGAAAACATATAATAATTTTCATAATTTCTCCATGTTATCTACCTCAATATCTTTAAATAGGGATTTGAAATGTTACTTTCCCTCCTCTAAATTCTCCTTGAAGGTAGCTACTCTATAGCCATATAATTTTCTAATCTCCCATATGGTGTTCACATTGTTCATATGGATAGCATATTAATGAAATAATTTAGTGTTTTTGTAACCTCAGCAAGCCATATAGCTCAATTTTTTAGCCTCCATTGTTTTTCCTCTTTGTCCAGAATAGATTTCTTTTTCCCTTCCAAAACTTTAAGAGCATCAAATTCTACTTCTAAGAAAACGCCAACTTCATTATTTTCCTATGTTGCACGAGTTTCCACCTTGTTTTCAAGCTCAACATTCATATCAACATCTATGAGCCTAGGAAAACATATAATAATTGTCATAATTGCTCCATGTTATCTACTTCAATATCTTTAAATAGGGATTTGAAATGTTCCTTTCCCTCATCTAAATTCTCCTTGAAGGTAGCTACTCTATAGCCATATACTTTTCTAATCTCCCATATGGTGTTCACATTGTTCATATGGATAGCATACTCATGAAATAATTTAGTGTTTTTGCAACCTCAACAAGCCATATAGCTCAATTTTTGAGCCTCCACTGTTTTTCCTCTTTGTCTAGAATAGATTTATTTTTCCCTTCCAGAACTTTAAGAGCATCAAATTCTACCTCTAAGAAAATGCCAAGTTCATTATTTTCCTATGTTGCACGAGTTTCTGGAATGGGGGGACTTTAGGAACTTGGGTACGAGTGTCTGGACCGACTAGAAGTTTCTCGAAAATTTTCAAGAAACGGTTGATTGGGAGCGGCAATATTATATAATAAAAAATATAAAAATAAAAAAATAGTTTTTTAACTATACAATTTAAAATTCTTATATTTTAACTTCTAAATTAATTTTTATTATAATAATATAAAGATATTAATAATATTCATTCAATAATCAAAATTATTTTAGAACAAAATTCGAGATTCAATGAAACATGTTTTATAATGCCTTTAATTTATGGTTTTATAATACCTTTAATTAATGATATTCAATGCCAAATTGAAGACTATATACCTACATGGCTGAGGACAATAACGGTTCGCAAGAGAAGACCTCAACCTTTTGGATTTTCCATTCTAGGAACTAAAATATTGTCTTGCTATGGTTCAATCGCCTGCATAATTCAATACGAGTGTCCCACCTTGAAAAGGGATTCCATTTAAATTAAAATAACACTATTTTAAGATTGGAAAAATGCACAAAGTTACAACCAACTACACTGTCTATTGTTGAAATGTGCAAACCAAACTAGCATGCATATCCATTTTGTCTATTACTAGAGGATTTCGACAATTTGCCCTTCTAAAATAAATTCTCCTCATTTTCCAGTCATAATGAGTGACTAGTTGACTCTACAAAATAGAGGAGAAGTTTTAAATGAACTCAAATAAAAATTCGAAGAGCAACATGTCTCAAATGCAAAAATATCGGCTCCCAAATGCCTTCATTCTAAAAACATTAATACTTTTCCTACAAATAAAAACTTTATCTACTCGCCTTTGTTAGTCGTTCTCCGTCGTTTAAGGATATGTTGTAGCCGCTGCAACAACCCCTCCAAAATTTTTGACCCTTCAAAATTTTAGAGCGCCTATACTATTTTCGTAGATGTTGCATGTTCTCAGAACCCATTTAGAAGCCTTGAAACCCCTTCATCCCACAAACCTAACTCCTGAAAGGTTTCAAAAGCCTGAACCTTTGCCTCATAAGCCAAAATTACGACTTTGTGACCTAACCAAAATTCATGTTCAAGTCTAGTCTCCAAGTCTCAGTGAAAACTTATGACTTATTCCCTTATGCGACCTTTGCGACTATGTGACCTCTCTAAGTCGTGAATTCGCAAGGTCGTAAGGGAAAAATCCAGTATAGCATGCAACCTATGTGACTTTGAAACACCCGTGACCCATGAAGTTGCTAGATCGCAAGGTCGCAAAGGTATCATGGTCATGCAAATGTGACCTAGCAACCCCACTAGGTCATAAGGTTGCAAAGGTATTGGAGGCACACAATCGCGACCTCATGACCCATGCGACTCAATGACCCCTTGAGGTCGCAATGCCACAAGGGAAAAAATGTCTGAAGCCAATCAAGTGTGACCCCTATGACCCCCACACATGCAACTAAAATTAAAATATCGGCCTCAACTAATCATTTGAACAACTCACTTTTGTCGCATGAAGAACGGGGAACCTCCTGCCAAAAGGCCTTCTCCCGTCTTCTAAAAATTATATTTTGTACTTGTAACTAAGGTTTTATTTTCATGTCATCTCTCTAATCATGGGACTATTTATTCAATATGTCAGGTGACATTTACCTCGAGTGCATCTCGATCTCCTCCTTCGAAGACGAGATGGCACCCCTGATAACAAAATATGCTCGCAGGAGATCTGTAAGCAGTTCACATGAAGTTCACCACAACGAAGTACCCCCATCTACGAGGATACTACTTGCAACATCAACAAAAGCTCCAAGTTCTCCTAGTATGACATTTATGTGGAGTTCTCCAAACAATATATCCCAAAGGACCAGGAGGACTTCCCGGTGTATATAAATGTGAAGAGGGCAAGGCTTCACAAAGTGGAAATCACATCCTCCAGTTGTCCCATGCACCGAGACAATTGATTGGATCATATATAGCATGGACATTAATCAATGGATGGTAAGGGATCACATTGGCACACCACTTGCATCTATCTCCTCCATAGATATCGGTGCATATTACAGATTGCCCAAGAAGGAGGAGTGCTTCAACACCTGGTGGCTCTCTTGTTTTTTGATCCCTACCAAGGATATTCTTAGGGAATGGTGGCAAGACCCATCCAAGATCTAGGTTAGAACTGACCAAATATACAAGACAAACTGACTGAAGAAGGTCTATCAGTTGATTGCTTCCATGATGAACCGATTGTACGGAAGAGAAGATTGTGATGTGTTCCATGGGACATGGGTCCCTATCATATATGTTGTCGCTACCTGAGGTACAGTTTTCAACTGGGCCAACATCATCATGTCAGCCCTGAGAACAAACATTAGAGTTCTATATGGCCTCATATGTCCTGGACGCAGTGTGTATAAGGTGTCAGTTTGACAGTTGGAGCTACAACTGGAACATGGCTTCAGCAAATCTAGTACACTACCATTACAATATTTTTTGGAACCCCTGCTATAAGGGTATGCTCGATACTATCTCTAAGTCATTTATTGCCCCATTATATCAGCTTTTTTTCGTAGAAGAACCACCTTGTATGTCAAAGAGCGCCATGGAAACCATCGTAAGGTGGTGCATTGGTTCATAATCTAGGAGGGGACATTTATTAAATTCTTTGGTTCCTACAATAACCTGCACGTACTTCCTCAGTTTGCAACAGACAAGGTACTCCTATAGGAAGTATGCTATCAAATAACATAGGGTTTCTTGAAAACACTAAGCAAGGGGAAGAAGAAACCATGGATTGCATTCCCTCTTGTTATATGGTGGGAAATTTCAAGGAAGTGGAAGCATAGGCTAAAGCATTAAATGGATGTCATTTCGTGACCCTGAACAATCGTACATATTATCCCGAGAAAGTTGTAGCAACTCACTGCAAAAGAGCTCATTTCAACTGGTCATACCCACATTCCAGGCATGATCATGAAAATGGGATTATAAATTGGTACAATGCCACCAGGGAGCTCAGCCCCAGTAAGCAATAAGCAAAAGACAATGAGCAGCCTGAATACTCCCAGGAAAATGTGAGCCTGCGGGACAGGTCATCTACTCTAAAAAGGAAGCAGGAGAAGCAAAAATCCAATGGGAAACTCAAGAAACAAAACAAGAAAGAGGTAGAGGATCCCCCGAGTGACGAGGAAGTGGGAGGGGATAATGAAACACTAGAGTAAAGGAATGAGATCCTGGTAATAAAAAAGCAAGATCTCAAGAGGAAAAGAGAGGAAGAACTCAAGAATTTTCAAGGTTAAGGTGGCCCACACTCTGAGGACCAGCTTGAGAAAATGAAAAAGAAGAGGATGAAAGAAAGAAACAGTTAAAAGAACAGGAAGAGAAAAGGGCAACGAGGAAGAAGAGAGGAAGAAATGAGAACAAGAACTAAAGGAAAAGGAAGAGATATGCAGGTAGGATGAGAAACTTAGGAGGAAGAAAGAGCAAGAAGAGCAAGAGAAGAAGTGGTTGGAGGAAGATCAGAGGAATAAATAAGATGAGGAAAAAAGAAGAGAAGAGGAGGAAAGAAGAAAGAGAGAACAAGAAGAAACCGGTAAGGAAACTCAACAAGACTCCAAGCAAGTTGAGTTGTCTTAGTTGGATGTTCCCCCATCCACTCCCCTCACCAATGGACATCTCCCTCTCAAAGAGTTGGGAATTCCTAAAGAAGCGGAAGAGGAAGTCTTGGATCTCACTAAGCTCACTTTTGATCAGCTTAGCTTCCAAATCATGTAGGAGAGGAGAAAGTGTTATGCCAGAAACCTTGCATAATCTATATCAATGACCACAATGAAAGCTTATTCCCGAAACTATAGTTAACCATGAGATGATTGCCTCAGTCGGGAATGGATTTATGACCGCAATTGAACACAACGTTGCCAAGATGAGTAAACAAATGGAAGAGCTCCAGAATAACCTTTACGCGTTAGAGCAGAAGGCTGCTAAAGCAGAAGAATATAAAAAGAAGGTGGAAGAATAAAATGCATCCCTCCACTTGGTACACTCCAGTACAAAGGAGCTAGAGGTTGTAATCAAGGATGAGGTTAAAACTCTTAGTGAATCCATGGTGATGGTCTATGAATAAATGTCGAAACTACATCATACGGTAGCCCCAATCTTGGCCATACAAACCAACACAAAGGAAAGGTTTGTTATGTTAAAGGAATTCAATGCAGCTTTGGATATCATACATGAGTGGTCCACCGAGTATCTAGGTGCACTGGAAATAGTCCCAAAAAGGGACTAGATCACCATGTAAAATGCCAAAGTCAGACTTTGTATCAAGATCCAATCAAGAGACAAACTAGCCAAAGATGTGGACAGAATATTGGCTTCTTACAGACACCTTTTCAGTGGTTTGGAGTCAGCGATTGAGAACCATGGGGTACCATCTATCGTAGAAATCAGGCAAGTGAGGAAGAAGGAAGCACAGGAAGTTTAGGAATTTGTTGACACATGCAGGCAAGTTTCCCACTCAGAAAACCTACCGGTTACAAGGGAAAATATCACACAATAGGTGGTGGAACCAGTGAGAATGTATAAAAAGCTAGTGATCCTAGCCAATCAAGTGAACGCCAAAAGAAGAACTCTCATCTCAGACGCCCTCGAGTGCTTCCATAAACAAGATGAGGAACAATCGCAGATTTCCCTCATAGCCGCTGAGTACAAGCTTTTGCGCACTTATCTAGTGGAGCAGCTCCACCTAGACATCCAAGAACAGTCTATTCTCAAGTTCATAAGATAATATTTTCTTCTTTTGTGTAATTAGCAAATTATGATAGAATAGGACAGTAATAGAATATGAAGAGTCATAAGGAAGTCCGAAGGTCATGAGGTAGTTGAAAGGTCATGAGGAAGTCAAAAAGTCAAGGGTAGACCAAAGATCACTCTCTTTTTACAAATACACCATCATGGCATATTGTGAGGGGAATTTTGAGCTTGGGACTTATTTTGGGACGCATTGTTTTGAGAAAGGACTTGTGCTCTTCTAAATAAATACAAAGAGTAATAGTTGTTTTCCATTATTGGATTGGATGATGGTTTTGTGTTGTGATACCATGGATATTGTTTGCTCGATGGATCGAAGGTTCCTATGAGTTCTTTGATGTGTAGTATTATCATGTGTATTCCTGTGCTATGAATCTTATTTTGCAACACATTGATAGTATATCATGTGTTAACTATGTGCTTGTATTAATGAACTGTTTCATTAATAATTACATGATCTTATTATTGACTATGCATTTATTTATGTTTATTGATGCTTAGCAACTATGAACTACTTTATAGTTGTCAAGCATATTCTTTCTATCAGCGTGATATGATTTGAGTTTTTTCTAACAATTTCTTTAAGTGAGA
The DNA here is from genome assembly GCA_000404065.3 of Pinus taeda. Lineage (NCBI taxonomy): Eukaryota > Viridiplantae > Streptophyta > Pinopsida > Pinales > Pinaceae > Pinus > Pinus taeda. The sequence goes on from APFE030165491.1 coordinate 84,044, forward strand.
TTCATGTTGTAAAGTTATAAAGTTATTATTTATGGTATTCGTATTATGAACATTCATCAGTTATTTCCTTGCGTTTGTTGAATTCCATACGTTCTACTAAGCCGGTAACCCTCTCTGTCTCAAGTGAACTCAAACCACATGTACGGCCATGGGGACTACATACCAGATGGGATCCCTAAAGTAAATGGTGCAGAATCTAGTTGGGATTCTACATCGGGGAGATCCCCTTGTTGTTGGCGGAGAATTTTGGGTTTTCAATAGAATTGGTCCTAGAAGGAGGGCCTGATGGCAAGTACCAATACATGCCCTCACATGGAAACTTCCCATCAAGCTAGTAATCTACCACATCCTACTACCCCTGAAATGCCTTATCATCCTTATTTTGGCCCACCTTTTGGGAAGCTCACGCTTAGGGATTCCCAACCTCCTCACTTGAAGATGCCTTGGGAGAAGAGGAACCTCTTCTCTTTTGAAGTTACATATGACCAGTTGAGGGCCTTGTGCCCCCTTACTCATTAGTTCGCTAGGGGTCTGGAGTTCCTTCACGTCACCAACTCCCTTCCTAACCTATGCACCTCCAGGCCTCATCACACACGTCAAGGCGTTCGGGTTAATTCAGTACCACATTAAATTGGGATTTTTTTGGATAATTATGTGGATGTTGTTAAAAGGCTCTCAATCAATGGTTTAGAAAGTCCCCCAGCATATGAAAGAGAAGGCCCTAGGAGCACATTCACGGGGGGGAATTATCAACCACGGTGGGAGGAAACACCGGGAAATAATCAATCGCCCTCAGAAGATACCCTTGTAACAACCAACCTTTGATAGGGAACACTGAGGTACCCCTAAGACAGGGGAAAGAGGAAAATATTAGAGACTGCATTTTTACAACAATGAGCGCTTTTCAAGTTCCCTAGGAACCTGGGAAATTTCATAAATACGAGAAAATTTTGAGACTTAGGGCATTCAACAATTCCCTGAGGTGATGGCAGACAACATCCCCACACCAGCGAGGGGTCAGGCACAAAAACTGATTCTGAGGGGAATTCCAATCACCCCCTTTTTCCTTCCCCACTAAGAAGCAATTGACAACAAACCTTGGCTTGGATGGTTCAGTCCCATTTGGGTATCCAATGCCCCCTCCATGACATGCGTCTCCACCCCAAAAAGCACCTCCAGAAGTTACACCCTGAAAAGGAAACCTCAGATGACGATCATATCAACAATTTTTACCTAGCCTTACAAATGATGAGAGTGAAACATGATGACGTGGCTTGTCATATCTTCCTTCAGACTTTGAGAATAAAGCCATGACCTGGTATTGTTCGCTGCTCATGGAATCCATTCAAACTTGGGAAGAATTTTGTAAGACATTCCTCGATAAGTTTTCAGAATACCAGACGTCTTCCATGCTCCTAACTGAGCTGAACACATTGAAGTGTCATAAGAAGGAAAAGGTGAAGGATTTCCACCAGGGATTCACTATCATATTGAATAATATTTTTACTGACATGGCTCTCGACAATTTCATTACTGTCAAATATTACATTAGAGCCCTCCCACGAGATATCGTTGTGTTTGTCAAATGTGAAGCTAAAGCCACCTTGGTGCAGAATTTCGCAATAGATCTTGCAATAGAGAAATATATAGTATCCATAGGCACCCTTGAGCATGATTCCCGAGAAGAAACTAAGCTGTTAGGCAAGAAAACTCAAGCCTTGACTAGCAAGTCTACTAACAAAGATAAGGATTCCTTCGATTTCAAGGGGTTATCAAAATCCTTGAAATAATTGATGAATGAGGCTTCTAAGTTAAAAATAAATACTAATGAGTCCTCCATCAGGAGAAAATCATCCAAACCTTTCTTCCTAAATACCAGTAATCCACCCATGAAGTCATCTCAAGGTTCCAATAAAAACTTCAATGTGGAAGAGCTAGGAAAAGACAACTTTTTCACTTTCCACCAAGCCTCTCATTTCAAGAAGACCTGCCAGAAATGGCTCCACAACATGACCATCGTGGTGACCCAACTCTTGAAAGATCAAGCCATAGGGGAAGCTGAGGAAGAGTCAAATGACCAAGAAGAGGAAGCCACCCCTCCCAATGAGGATGCTCCTTCTATTGTTATAACATTTGAATTCATCTGCAAGGGAGAGGTCCAATCCCTTTAAGAAGCTAATGTAGGAGACCCTCCTGACACTAAACCTCTAAAGACTTACAACCTCAAAAGAAAAGGGCCAGTATCAGACTCTACCCTAGAAAGATAGAAAAGGGCTTTATTGAGGAGAATCATTCCCCTTAGTATCCTGAACAAACCATCCACCCCCTCTCCTAAGGTTTCATGTGGCCAAAGCCCAAAGGATGCCTCAGTCAGTGGTAAAGGAAACAAATCCACATCCAAAATCTTAACCAAAACCCCCCCATCCCTGTAGGTATCCTTCAAAGGAACCGCTCCTCCAGACTTGGCATATAATATCATTGAAGATATGAAGAATACATGAGCCAAAATTTCACTCTACGAGCTTGCCAAGCTATGTAGTCAACGTGAGCAAATTTTAAAAAAACTCGCCACCTCATCACCAGCCAACAAGGTTACCTCTTCAACCAAAGTTAACTCTCCCAGCATATCTTGAGCCTTGATCGACCTCCAATCTATTATTAATGACACAAATGCAAACTCGAGAGGCCCAACTCCCCCACTCCTCTTAACCTTCGAAGTCTTCAAGTACAATGTGCATAATTTCCTTTCATGAAAGATATGGTCATGGACCTAGAAGGCTCCAATGAGTCGATTATTTTTTCTCAGGAGGAACTGGGAGTGTGTTTCCTTGAATCAAATATGGGTTGCTACCAAGTCGATCCATCACCCATCCCACCTGACATCCAGTTGGAACTACCATCACAACCCCCAACTGAAACAAATGAAATATGTACTTTAGAGGCAAATACTCCAGATGCACACACGTTTAGCAATGAGATTTGGCCACTCTATTATGATGGGTCCAAGACTCACAATGGGGTCGAAGAAGCTTGCATCCTTGTGGACCCCAATAAAAATAAATAAAAATAAAAATAAAAAATTATTGTAGGTTAGAATTTTGATGCACCAATAACACTACAGAATATGAAGTGTTGATTCTCAATCTCAAGAAGGCTATTGACCTCAAAGCAGAATGTTTGAAGGTTATAGGTGACTCTAAAATCATTGCAAGATAGGTATGAAACATAATTCATTACCTGTCACCACACTTAAATAATTATCAGCAAGAAGTATGGAGTTTGATCAGTTTTTTTAAAGCTTTCAATATTAATTTTGTTCCTAGATTCAATAATGTTGTTGTTGATACTCTGGAAAATGTTGTAGCCAGGTTTACACCTCTTAGGGATGGATTTTCAATTGAAATTATTTATTAACATGTTGTCCCCGATAATGTAACTACCTTACACGTTTTCAATGATGACCAGAAAATATTGGATTTCATAGTGAACTCAGAGGTGTTTAAAGATGTGGCAATTGAAGAAGAGGAACATGAAAGGTCCCTGCAAGAAGAGGGAGTCAATCGTAAGGGGAACCCCATACCTAAAGGAGTGATCACACTAGAAAGATTATTCAATATGCAGAACCATTTCTGAGGCCCACCAAACACCAAAACATAAAATTCCACACTTTTCCACGAGAATATTAATCTCAATACTGAGGCGGACCCCAAATTCATCAACCTAGGTGTGGAATGCTCCCCTGAGGAAAGGCAATCCCTTATCATCTTATTCAAGAAGTATCAGGACGTCTTCACATAGACATATGATGATTTAAAGACTTATGACGCCAAGATCATTCAACATGTTATCCCCACGAAATAAGGGGTCAAACCATTTCAGCATAAGTTGAGGAAAGTGCATCCCACATTAGAACCCTTCATCCAAAAGGAGCTCAAGAATTTTTTGGATGCACATATTATCTTTAAATTCAGGCATTCTATGTGGGTTTGAAACCTTGTTCCAGTATGCAAAAATTCTGGTGAGATATGTTTGTGCGACAATTTTAGGAATCTCAATCGGCCATCAGTGAAAGACAACTATCTAGTTCCATCCATGGAACAAATTCTCCAAACAGTTTCTAGGTCGGAAATGTTTTCTCTACTTGACGGTTTCTTTGGCTACAACCAGGTCCTAGTGTCTGAGATGGACCGGCTAAAGACAACTTTCAGGACAAATTGGGGAACATTCACATTCCAACGTATGCCTTTTGGGCTTATCAATGTCGAAGCAACATTTCAAAGAGCAATGGGCATCGCTTTTAGAGAATTCATGGGTTAGAGCGTGGTCATTTTTTTAGATGATGTCATGGCATTTTCGAAGAATAAATCTGACCAAATTCACCACCTCAAACAAATATTTGAGTAGTTTTTGAAGTATGGGATTTTTCTTAACCCTAAGAAGAGAAAAGTTGTGGTTTTAGAAGGCAATCTACTCAAGCATATTATCACCAGGGACAAAGTCACCATCCATCCTGACCATGTGAAAGCTATAGCACAAATTCCTCTTCCCAATAGAAAAAAAGGTATGTAATATTTCCTTGGTAAAATCAATTTCCTTCGTAAGTTTATTTCACTTTTTGCCCAAATTGTTAAGTGCTTGCAGAACATGATAAAAAAGGACTTAGTGTTTAAATGGAACCGAGAAGAAAAGGAATATTTCAATCGTATCAAGAAATATATTGTTGAATCTCCTTCACTTTATAGCCCCGATTTTAGCAAGAACTTCATCTTATACACTTTCATCTCAGATTCATCCTTATTCATCATTCTTACATAGAAAAATGGAATCAATGATGAGTGTCTCATATCCTTTATGAGCACGGGGTAGCAAGGCACAGAACTCAACTACCTCGACATAGATAAGCAGGCATATGCAGTGTACAAAGTGGTGAAACATTTTAGGCCATACATTCTAAATAACCATGTCACAGTGTTTGTGCCTCACCCTATTGCCAGATCACTTTTTGTTCAGCATGATTTGGATGAGAGAAGAGCCAACTGGATGACTTGCCTCCAAGAATATGATTTGGAGTTCAAGCCTTCACACACAGTTAAAGGGAACAAACTATGAAAATTAACTACCAAAGCAGCAGACCAACAAAACAAAGAGTCATAAGGTTGGGATCATGAGATCAAAATGTATCAGATTTACTCCCAACACTCATGACCCCTCATCATGGTACTCTGACCTAAAGCAGTGCCTAGGGTAATGGACTCTACCTCTTACCTTTTCCGCGAAACAGAAAAGGTAATTGAGGCTCAAAGTTTCATCCTACCAAATGGTACATGGTAATTTGTTTCGTAAACACCACCACAGGATGATACTCATGTGTTTGGAATATGTCAAAGCCTAATGGGTGTTGAAGTAGTTACATGATGGACCAGCAGGTGGACACTATGCCGGTGACACCACTCCCCATAAGATCATGAGGGAAGCATTCTACTAGCCCACACTTCTCAAAGATATGCATGCTTATGCTTAAAAATTCCCCATTTGCAAATTCATGCAGGAAGACAAACTCAGTCAGTTTCTCCCCTCTAGTCTATAGTAGTGGAAGAACCTTTTTAACAATAGGGACTAGATGTTATTGGGGAGATCATGCCAAACTCATCGAAGCAACATAAGTATATACTCATAGCCACAGACTATTTGACCAGGTGGGTCGAAGCCATTCCATTTAGGAAAATCAACGACAAAGAGGTAATATCTTTTTTCAATCAACACATCATGGTCAGGTTCAGTGTTCCAACCTCCCTTGTATTTGATAATGCTACGTATTTCTCGTCTTTAAAATTATATGATTTTTCTTTAGAAAATAGCATTGTTTTAAAACATTTGGTTAACTACTACCATTAGGGGAATGGTATGGTAGAATCCACTAATAAGAACCTAATTTACATCCTCAAGAAGACCTTGTTATCCCACCATAGAAACTGGCACAATGCCCTCAGCAATGCCTTGTGGGTTGACCGGGTTAAACCTAAACCATCTCTCGGAACATCTCCCTATTTTATGGTTTATGGGAAAGAAGTTATCTTACCACCAAACCTCTACATGTTCGCTCTTCAATTGTCACAAGAGTTGTGAGGCTCCCCTTGCCCTACCGTTCAAAACCACATCAATACCCTCCTTAAACTTGAAGAGGGAGACAAAAGGCTAGAGAAAATTTTGGCATTCACCAAAGCCGAATCAAAATATGGTTTGACAAGAAATCCTCTGGGACCAACAAATTAAGTGTAGGAGTCCTCGTTCTTAAATGCGACAAAGCCCATGAGGAAAAAGGTAAACACACCAAGTTTCAGGCCTTATGGATCATTCCTTTCGAAGTGAATGACAAAATTGTCCAGCACACCTATAAGTTGCAAACTCTAGGAGGGAGGGTGGAACCCCTTCCCATCAATGGCCAATATCTCAAGTTTTACTTCACCTAGAAACTCACGTTATTTTTCACATACCCTGTACTATATTTTCCTTCTTATCCTTCCTTTCCGTTAGTTTTCTTTCTTATCTAGGATGTCAATTTAAGATTGAGGTAGCCCCTACACTTTTGGCTGAGATATGTGCTCTCTGGGTCCGCCTTTTGGTTGAACCTTAAGTCGCAACCAAAATAGAGTGTCGAAACTTGCTATAGCAAGGAACTTGATGTCATCTATAGTTCCCTATATTTCACCAACTAATCCTAGCTCTTGACCTAGCCGAACTTTTGGAATGAGTTGGCTTACCCATTGGTTTGAAGGTGGAGGCAAAGAAAAAACAATTGAGCATACATATTTTTGTAAAAAATTAAGATCTTTGAAAAACTAGAAATAACCTCTCTTGCAAGTCAAATAAGTTGGGATCCGTCGTCCGCCCAAACTAACAACAGCCATACGAATAAGTGCAAATAAGCACAGCTGAATAGGTGCCAAGAGCACAATTGAATAAGTGCTAATGAGCAAAGAGGCGATGCAACCACTCTATCGGGGTACTGTCCAAGCTCGCTAGTAGCAGAGCAACATTTGCGATTTCTAGGTAGTGACTTCGTCAGGGTACTGTTCAGGTTCGCTGGCAGCGAAGCAACATTGGAGTTTTAGAACCATTATACCAAAAATACTTAAGGCTCATTCATTATTCAACTCCTCCACATCAAACCAATGGAGATGGTCTCATATTGCATGTGTTTAAAGGCTAAGTCTTAGCAACTTGGGATAGTTGATCAATATTAAGGAAAGACCCAAAAGCATCAGTGGGATCCGCAACTATAAGGGACAATACTCTTTGAGGTCTGCCTTACCCAAGGCCATGAGCAACCAACTATCATGAATTTATGCCAGTGAATCACCAATTGTTGTAGCTGCTGCAACAACCCCTCCAAAAATTTTGACCCTTGAAAATTTCAGAGCCTCTATACCATTCCTGTAGATATCATCTGTTCTTAGAGCCTGTTCGGAAGCATTGAAACGCCTTCATCCCAAAAACCTAACTCCTGAAAGGTTTAAAAATCCTGAATATTTTCCTCATAAGACAAAATTGTGCCCCTATTACCTAACCAAAATTCATGTGCAAGTCTAGTTGCCAAGTCATAGTGAAAACTTGCGACTTATTCCCTTCTGAGACCTTTGTGACTATATGGCCTCTCTAAGTCGCAAAGTTGAAAGGTCGCAAGGGAAAAATCTAGTATATCGTGCGACCTATGCCACTTTGTGACCCTCGCAACCCACATAGTTGCTAAGTCGCAAGGTCGCAAAGGTCTCACAATCACGTAAATGCGACCCATGTGACCTAGTGACCCCACAAGGTAGCAAGGTCGCAAAGGTATCAAAGGCACACAATCATGACCTCGTGACCCATGTGACTAAGCGACCACTTGATTTTTCTAGGTCACAAGGCTACAAGGTTGACAAATGTGTGAAACCAAGCAAGTGTCACCCCTGCGACCACCACAGGTGCGACTAAAATTATAAATATCAGCCTTGATCAATCATTTCAACAACTCGCTTTCATCGAACGAAGAACGAGGAAGCTCAGTGACTAGATAAGGTGTGTGACCCTTCCAGGTAGGTGACTATTCCCCTTCCCCAGTAATCATTTATTTATGCCATTGTCTTCCTCTTCTACCCTAACTCTGTAAATTTTATACTAGAGTGTTTTTATCCATGTTTCAGGCTCATTTTAACCAAAAAAACCTCCCAAGTTATTTTTGTTTTCATGAGCCTTCCTAAGAATATTTTGTGGCCATCCTCATCCCAAATTGACCTGCCCCCCCCAGGACCAATCCATCTTCTCCTGAGAAGCCCCAAGGACCCGTCCTAAGCCTCTTTCCACCTCTCAAAATCGCCCAAGGAAGTAGGTCACATAGCTGAAAATCGCGATAGGAAAATGGGCCCGACCTCACAATCCCATGACCTCTGCAAACCCAGTGACCTAACTTCTAGCCTACCAAGTTTCTAGGTCACACACTCAGCCACGCAACCCAAGCGACCTCTTGATCCCCACGACCTTGTGACTTGTCAAAAGGCCTTCTCCTTTGTTTTGAAAATTATAGTTTTTACTTGTCACTAAGGTTTTATTTTCATATTGTCTCTCTCATAATGGGACTGTTTATTCGATATGCCAGGTGACATTGATATTGATTGCATCTCGATATCCTCCTTCAAAGATGAGATGGAACCCTCGATAAATTTTCCCGTAGGAGCTCTAGAAGCAGTTCACAGGAGGTTCACAAGGACGAAGTACCCCCCATTTATGGGGAGACTGCTTGCAACATAAAAAAAATCACCAAGTTCTCTTAGTATGACAGTTACATAGAGTTCTCCAAACAAGATATACCAAAGGACCAGGAGGACTTCCTGGTGTATATAAATGTGAAGAGGGCGAGACTTCACAAAGTGGAAATTACATCCTCCAGTTGTCCCATGCACTGGGAGAATTGATTGGATCATACAGAGGCATCGACACAAATCAATGAATGGTAAGGGATCACGCTGGCACACCACTTGCAGCTATCTCTTCCACAAATATCGTTGCATATTACAAATTTCTTAACAAGGAGGAGTCCTTCAACACCTGGTGGCTCTCCCGTTTTGTGATCCCTACTAAATATATTCTCAAGGAATGGTCGCAAGACCCGCCCAAGATCTGGGTTAGAATTGACTATATATATAGGACGGACGGACTAAATAAGGTCTATCAGTTGATTCCTGCCATGATGGAGTGATTGTAAGAAATAGCAGATTGTGATGTGCTCCATGGGACATGGGTCCCTATCATATATGTTTTCGCTACCCAAGGTACAGTTTTCAACAAGGCCAGCATCCTCATGTCATCCCTAAGAAAAAACATAATTGCAGCCAAGCATCCTGACCCAGACCAGCCATCAAAGTTCTATATGGCCTCATATCTCTTGGACGCAGCCTGCGCAAGGTTTCAATTTGACAATTGGAGCTACAACTAGAACACGGTTGCAACAGAGCCAGTACACTACCATTACAAGATTTTTTGGAACCGTAGGTATAAGAGCATGCTCATATTATCTCTGCGTCATTAGTTTCCCCATTATATCAGTTGCTTTTTGGGGAAAAACCACCTTATATGTCAAAGAGGGCCATGGAAATCATCATCAAGGTGGCATATTGCTTCCCAATCTAGGAGGGGATATTTATTAGAGTATTTGGTTCCTACAAGGCCCTGCACGCACTTCCTCAGTTCGTAACAAACAGGGTACTTCTACAGGAAGTATGTTATCAACTGACATAGGGTTTCTCAAAAACACTGATCAAGGGGGAGAAGAAACCATGGCATGCATTCCCTCTTGTTATCAGGGCCTACGTGATGGAAAATTTCAAGGAAGTGGAGGTGGAGGCTGAAGCATTAAAGGGATGTCATTTTGTGACCCTAAACCATCATACATATGATCCTGAGAAAGTCATAGCATCTCACTACAAAAGAGCTAAGTTCAAATGGACATGCCCACATTCTAGGCAGGATCATGAAGATGGGATTAGAAACTGGTACAATGTTACCAGGGAGATTAGCCCCTGCGAGAAGCAAGAAAAAGATTATGAGAAGCCTGAACACTCCTAGGAAGCTTATGGGAGAGGTCATATACTTTGAAAAGGAAGCAGGAGAAGTAGAAGGTCATTGTGAAACTCAAGAAACAAAAGGAGAAAGAGGTAGAGGGTCTCCCAAGTGACCAAGAAATAGGATGGGATAATGAAACACTAAAGCAGTAGAATGTGACCCTGGAAATAAAAAGAAAGAGCTCAAGAGGAAAAGATAGGAAGAACTCAAATAGTCCCAAGATTCAACTAGTCAACACTACGAGGACCAGCTTGAGAAAAGGAAGCGAATGGAAGATAAAGAAAGAAAGAAGCAGTTGGAAGAAACGGGAATAGAATAGGGCCAAGGAGGAAGAAGAGAGGAAGAAATGAGAGCAAGAACTAAAGGAAAGAGAAGAGATACGCAGGCAAGACAAGGAACTTAGGAGGAAGAAAGAGAAATAGAACAAGCAGTTGGAGGAAGAGCAGAGGAATAAATAAGAGTAAAAGAGTAGAGAAGAGGAGGAAAGAAGAAAGAGAGAACAAGAAGAGGTCAGTAAGACAACTCGACAAGACCCCGAGCAAGTTGAGTTATCTCTATTGGATATTGCCCCATCCACTCCCCTCACCAGAGGACATCTCCCTCTCAAAGAGTTGGGCATTCCTGAAGAAGCAAAAGAGGAAGTGTTGGATCTCACCAAGCTCACTTTTGATCAGGTTAGCTTCAAGATCATGCATGAGAGGAGAAAGTGTTATGCCAGAAACTCTACAAAACCCCTGCCAGTGACCACAGCGAAATAAATTTTTCCTGACACTACAGTTAACCCTGATATGATCGCCTCATCCAGGCCTGCATTTGTGATTGTGACTTAACACAACATTGCCAGGATGAGTAAACCAATTGCAGAACTCTATAAGAGGCTTTACGTTTTAGAGCAGAAGGTCATTAAAGCAGAAGAATATAGAAAGAAGGAAAAAGAAGAAAATGTGGCCCTCCGCTTGGTACATTCCAGTACAAAGGAGCTACATGTTGAAATCAAGGATGAGGATGAAACTCTTAGTGAATCCATGGTGATGGTCTATCAAGAAATGTCAAAACTACATCATACGATAGCCCCAATATTGGCCATACAAACCAACACAAATGAAAGTTATGCTATGATAAAAGAAGTCGTTGCAGCTTTGGATAGCATACATGAGTGGTCAACCAAGTATCCAGGTGCACCGACAGTAGTCCCAAAAAAGGACTATATCACCACGCAAAATGCCAAATTCCATCTCCATATCAAGATCCAATCAAGAGACAAAGTAGCCAAATATGTGGACAGAGTATTGGCTTCTTACAGGCACATTTTCAATGATTCAGAGTCAATGATCGAGAACCATGGGGTTCCATCTATCGGAGAAATCGGACAAGTGAGGAAGCAAGAAGGCATCTCACAGGAAGTTCAGGAATTTGTTGACACATACAGGAAAGATGCCCACTCAGACAGCCTACCAGTTACAAAGGAAAATATCACATGGTACATGGTGGAACCGGTGAGAATGTATACAAAGCTAGTGACCCTAACCAATCAAGTGAATGCCAAAGGAAGTAGTCTCATCCTAGATGCCCTTGAGTGCCTACACAGACATGATGAGGAACAACCGCGTATAGCCCCCATAGCGGTTAAGTACTAGCTTTGGCGCACTTATCTAGTGGAGCAACTCCACCTAGACATCCCAGAACCCTCTATTGTCAATTTGATAGGATAGAATTTACTTATTTTGTGTAATTAGAAAATTAGGATAGTAATAGGATAGTAATATAATATTAAGAATCATGAGGAATTTTAAAGGTCGAGAGGTAGTTGAAAGATCATGAGGAATTCCAAAAGTCAAGGGTATACCAAAGGTCACTCTCTTTTCTTAAATACACCCTCATGGCATATTTTGAGGGGACTTTTGAGCTTGGGACTTATTTTGGGACACATTGTCTTGAGAAAGGACCTGTGCTCGTCTAAATAAATATAAGGAGTAATACTTATTTTCCACTCTTGGATTGAATGAGTGTTTTGTGTTTTGATACCATGGATATTGTTTGTTCAATGGATCAAAGGTTCCTGTGAGTTCTTTTATGTGTAGTCTTCTCATGTGTCTTCCTGTGCTATGAATCTTATTTTGCAACACATGGATGGTATATGATGTTCTAACTCAGTGCTTGTATTGATCAATTGTTTCATTAATATTGGCATGATCTTATTGTTGAATATGAATTTACTTATGTTTATTAATTCTTATCTATTGTGAACTACTTTATAGTTGTCAACCATATTCTTTGTATTGGCATGATCTGATTTGAGGTTTTGCTAACAATTACTTTAAGTGATATTCATGTTGTAAAGTTCTAATGCTTCTATTTATGGTATTCATATTATGAAAATTCGTCAATTATTTCCTTGTGTTTGTTAAAGTGCATACGTTCTACTAAGTTGGTATCCCACCTCTGTCCAAAGTTAACTCAAACCACCTACACGCCAACCAGGCATACATACCAAACGGGATCCCTAAAGTAAATGGTGCAAAATCTAGTTGGGATTTTGCATCAGGCAGATCCCTGTTGTCTAGGTAAGTCCTCTTTGTGGGCAGAGACAATCCCTATATCTCAATCAGTGGGTCTAGTAACCTAAGTGAGAATCTACCAGACACTTTCCTAAGTTGCAATTGAAAAGAGAAACGAAGAATATGGCCTACCTCGTTCTGATGCTATCTCGATCTCCTTTGTTGAAGACCTTGAATCACTTGCACCATGGGCTCGTTCCTGCTGCTCTCAGCATTTATGCACCTATACAAGAGATCAAGACGCAACTAGGGATGCAAATACAAATAGCGTATTCAAAGGAAACCTACTTAACTGATCAAGGAATGTTAAGATAGATGATACATGAGCATACACACTAATGGAAAATGAACCAGCAGTTGTATATTAATAAAAAAAAAAGGGAAAGCATACAACCAAGCCTTGATGTTGATAGGCTCTCCTTGAATGAATATCCAAGTCCAAGCTAAGCTCTCCAAGCACTCCTTCTCCAAGCCAAATTAGTAGCATATAGGCACAATCTTAGCATAAGGGTGCAAATAGGCATTGAACAAGCATTTGTGAAAAGGAAAAGATGAATATATAGGCAGGGAAAAGGAGTTAGGATCTCTCCAAAGATAGGAGTAGGCCCTCATCTCAAGGAGGTAGCTCATAGGTATAAGACCAAGATCCTAAGTTGGGAGAATTTGACCTCAGCCACATCAAACAACCTCTAGTTCGTCGCCCTAGAAGCTTCTAGATCACGGATCTTTTCATCCTCTTTGGGAAAATTTCCTTTTTGGGGATCATTACGGGTATACAAGTGAAAATAGCGATGCCATCACAGGTTAATCGTGATGCAACAGGCGACCATCACGGTTTTTAACTTCATAAGAGCGATGAGTCTCAAAATTAAGGTTTTAGAGCTATTTCTTCAAGGGAAAGCTCAAGGAATTTTCGAATCAATGTTTTAGGGAGGATATGAGTTGCATATCTAAATGAGTACACTGCATGATGGTCATGTTTCGGGCACTTCAGGGTATGTGCACAAGGAAGTGCAGAGAATTTTAGCCTGTCAACAGGATAATTGTCACTCAAAAACCAATAGACACCGTCAACCAACTAATACTATTTATCCGTATTGTGAGGAATGCACCGCCATGTCAATGAACAAAGAAACAGTAGGTATTTTCTATTTTTTGACAAAATTGCGAGAGTTATAATGTGCATGCATTTACCACAAACTTAATGTCTGACGGAAACCAGAATATGAGTGTGAATGTTGCCAAAAATCAAAATCGATAGAAAAATAAACATCCCCTAGGTTTTTATATCAGCCAAGATAGTGAGTCTCTGCCTTTACCTAAACTACTTTTGCTTCATCTGTCAAGTTGTATACCATGACCAAACTTGGGAGCTAATTATCTTCATTGAAAATACAAACATTCGACTTTCTTGGAAATTTATTCTGATAAATGCCAGTGGTCCAGTAGATTGTACTCAATTCTTGTTAGTGTGTTATGAGGATGTTAAAAAATACTTTATCTATTTTTATAGGAGGGAATGTGTGGTCATTCCCATGGCTGGGAACGTTGAAAAAATTTCTCTCACATTCCCCTATCAAAGTCTTCCACATGCCAAAGACGCCTTGTCGCTTCCGTCATCATTCTGCAGAAAAATGAAATGTTTCGCTCCCATTCCAAAGCTCTTAGAAACACAGGAACCTCTTGAACAGGTTTCCTACATGTTGGGAGTGGTTCACATGTAACTAAGTTATTTTCAAAAATAATTTTAATGCCTTCTTATACTTATTTTAGCTCTAAGTTTTTAACTGATTATATTACAAATAACCTCTACCCTTATTTGCTACTTCCTCTTTTAATTTTTTTAGTTTGTTTACAAGTTGCTTCATGGCTAAGTCTTCAATATTTTTGTGATAGTGTTTCCAAATTCTAACAACTAATGCTTTGAAATCCTCTCAGCTGACCAATAATGGTTAAACTTAGATAGGATGGGGTGCTTCCTATTTTAATTTTCAATCTGAAGTAAAATAGGAAGATGATCTAAAAATCAATACCTAACCCTATATTGATGTGCCATAACTTTTTCAACTACCAAGAATCTATCGCGACTTTTAGGGACTCTTTCCCTTCCTTTCCTTCCATTCCTCCAAGTGGGAATTACTTTAATAAGTTCTACATCAATTAGTTTTCTAACTTCAAAAAAGTGACAGAAGAAATTAGCAAGGGGGTCCTTCTTAGCCACCTCTCCTTAGATATTTCCTTCATACTCCTATGGAAGAGCCAAACAAGCTTATCTCTATCTATATTCTGATTTGAAGATAGGATTTTTTTCATTGAGAAAAAAAAAAAAGCAATCATAGGTAAAATAAATGGGAATATAAATTAATCAAATCCATGTGCCAAAATTAATGCAAAAAAATGTTGTATAAGGAAGAGCCATAGGTAGACAACTGGGAGCATTTCCAGCCCTTTCCAGACAGTCAACAAGGGTATATAGCAATAGTAAATTATCAGTGTCTTTTGGGAGGGGACTTATTTTCCAACATGGTAGAAACTTGAAAATGAACCCTTCCAACCTAATAACCATCCAACAAATATCATATACATGGTTGCTACCATCAAAGTCGCCATTTGCCTTCCACATGTCCCATAGCTACCTTAGCCATCACAAAAATTGTGTTCTACCTATCAAGTGCTTAGTCACATCTTCATTATGAGTAGAGTGGTTGACCAAGATGGAATTGATAACTTAGAAATAGCATATGTCAACCAATTACCTTTTTGCACTAAGAGTAGTGATGTACTCTCCAACCCAGTATGGAAGAGATGTTGTCACGTAACATTACAATATGTTGTGTGACGACAAAAATTAAATAATTACATACATACATATGTACATAACATCATCTAAAAATTTAAACTAATCTAGATCCATCTTAAACTTGGATCTAAGCACTAAGAGGGATCAAATTTATTAAGGTGCAATTCTTTATTTTTTTTAATAGTAAAGACTAATATGTTGGTATTAATATGTGCCCATTTGCTGCAAAATAATAGGGAGGATTATAGTTCAAGTACATTTCCAACCTTGGGCATCAAAGTTTACAAACAATCCATCCAGGCCCAATTTCCTTCCAAAACTACAAAAAACAACTGAGCTATTACATGATTACTACTATATACCTTGCAGAATTTACTTAAAAGAAAAATACATGTATATTTCGTCATCAAAAAATAGACACAAGAAGCAGGCTAATCCTCCATGGCAATTGGTCAATTGAGGTCTATTCCAGTTGTTTCATTGGTAGTCTGGGAGTTCTTCCTTTCCAATTTAATCTAGAGATCCTCTATTTGATTGCTCAGAGCATCAATTTCATCTTCCAAATGTCGAGTCTTTTGGTTCTTCTCAATTTACCTCTCCTACATATCATATGATTCCTCCTGCTACTGCTGAAGACACCTCTAAAGATCCACCAACCCCTCTCATCGTTCAAAGTGCTCGTTGTCACAAGACTCACAATCATGAGGAGTGAATGCTTCCAGAGGAGGGCACTTCACCCACCTCTTTTTTGAATAGCCCGGCAGCCTAGCCGAGCATGGGAATCATCGACCCCAAGAGTCAAAGACCGATATGTCATGGAGAGAATGATTCATCGGGGAAATTAACTTAAAGGATCGATTCCCAGAGATTCTTTGGGATATATCCCAATTATTCAAGTGACCCAGAGGAGTAGAGAACCCAGTAACACGCAGGTTGAACACACAAAAGAAAAAAATTTCCCACTCACCCACAATTGACTCTCCCTGATCAACCAAACTAAAATTGACACCCTCACCAGTGATTGAAACACTCTCCCAAAGGTGACTTTCCTCAGCCTATGTAAAGGGTATACCCTACACAGCCAGAATTATCCCCTGTCTACTCTGGAGTCCTTACACCAACGACAACCAGTATAGAGACAAACTCTTTCATTTTGTAGGATTTAAAACTGTTATGCCATCATTTATAGAATTTTCCAGGCCTTAGCCTTATTAATAATTGAAAGACTTACCTCCTGGATCCCAATGTTGTGCCATGATTAACCTTATTTCTTAAACAACTTTCACCTTGTACAAATTCTCCTTCCCTCATGCAAATCGTCTAATCCAACCCAAAGGGAGTAAATGGGTTCTTGTTTAGAGAGATTTCGCATGGTAATTTCTTGAATACTCCTGCTATAGATTCAGATTCGAGGACTGTAATGAAGATCTCCCACACTTATACACACACCCATGCCAAGTGGAATGTCATGTTGAGGATTGCAGCCACAGGGAAATTGAGAAGGATCAGAAGTGTTCTGAAGATGCCATATGGGAAGGTAGAAGGGGTGCTTAATGAGAGGATGGATGTGATGGGGACAAGGAGGTTAGGAGGGAGGGTGTAGGAAGGAGGTCTATGATGGAGGGCAAGGTGGCTGGGAGAGGGGGTTCAGAGAGGGGGTGATGTGATGGTTGAGGTGGAAGAGAGGTGGATGGGAGGAGCGAACCATGAAAGAAAGGGCGGAACTAATAAATCCATGAACCATGTAAGAAAAAGGGGGAATAAGAATAAGTAGTGCCATTAAATATATGATATTTTACTTATGTTTCCATTTTTTTTAATAGGATTTGAAGTCACTTATCAAGTTTAGGACTTTCATCCAAGTAATTAGGGAGTGGGAAGGTGTTTGTCAATTTCATTTACCTTGTTGCACCCTTCTTCCATTTGGTAGGCCTTGTTGGCTTGCATATACACATCCTTGTTTTGACCTCTTAGGATGTGAAAAAAGCTCTAGATTACCAAAGAGAGGAAGCATGCCCTCGGCTCTCTTGAGTATCTGATTCAGTTTGTTGTTCTAGGTTGCAGAGTTATATTTCATATGTTTTGTGACTAGGAAGGAATCCCCCATGATATTCAATTCCATGATTCCTTTTTGTTGAGCTATGGTAAGACCAATATAAAATCCATAGGCCTCTGCTTGGTTATTTGTCTTCTTTCCCAAACCCATAAATATCTATATTCAATTATTCCTTCTGGATTAATGAGAATCCCTACCCCTCCTACCACCCCATTAAGGTGCAATTTTTTTAATCATTTAATATAAAGGAATTAATACATGACATTGGTATAATATTTTCCTCTACTTATGATTCTCAAAGTGGATTTGGCATACTTGCATCTATCCACAAAGGAAAATCATAAGATCATATACTTCTTGTTACTAACCTTTTCTTCTTGAGTCAAATTATAAACTACTAATGAAACAGTAACTTACATCAAATGAAATAAGGAAAATGAATTTGACATTGAAATGTCTCGTGGAAGCCATTGTCAAGAACAATACTAACCGACAGTATTAATGAAAACAATTATTAAGAAAAATTTTGAGAAACAATGAACTTCCCAAAAATTTCTAATATATGGAAGAATCCAATGATATCTAAATCTTAAAGACATGCAACAAGAATACAAGAATAAGGGGTATCAAGAATTTCTCTGCAATAAGAGATGTGCAACTAACAAATTGATCTCAAGTAGATTTCAATGTAAGTTACACTCCTAAAAAATTGTTATAGCTTTGTTTGACAAATTTATGCAAGTGGAGTTGTAAACTTAGCTTGTAAACCTAATAGACATTTTTTATAGAAAGTTAAAGCCATAATAAGTTATAATAGTGGAAAAGACTATAAAGCCTGAAATTACGTTAACTACAAACATTTAATAATTTCACCTTATACAATGATTTCAGTTAATTGACTCTGCAAAAGTTCCAATTCCAAACTTCACCCTTAAATATATCAACCTACATAATTGAAAACATTTAACGATTTCACTTTGTACAATGATTTCAATGAATAAACTCTAGAACAGTTCCAAAACAGATCTAGGTAAAGGGTGAAGTCTAGAATTCCCATGAATAAAAATCCCCTGTTTTAAGTTTTAACTTGTGAGCGATATTTTTCTTTAGACGAAAAACATTTCAAAGTGACGACAATAATATCCAATAACCTAATTGTACAAAAGCACAAACAAGATCAATTTATGGGGTATAAATGGTGCATATAGTCATGACTTACCCTTTTTTCAACATAAGGTGTTGTATAAACCATCGACGCATTCTCTTTTGAAGCATATTCTACTCGCAAATCGCTACATATCAAAATATATTCATCATATTCAAGCACATTGAAAGTTTTCCATAAATATTACCAAGGTTGCATTCCTATCTCTAAAGGATAAAATAACATTGTGCTTGCAAATGGCCATTTATGTTAAAACATTAAATAAAACTGCCAACAACATATCATCTTTCCTTAAGGACATATATTGGTTTTACCAAAAGCTTATTCCAAACATAGAGTAGAGCTACACAAAATAATATTATCAAAATCTTGAAGTTAAAAATAGCCAAAAAGGTAAATACAATCTTGTTGAATGGTGTTAAGCCTATTGAAATGTAAGAATAAAGCAGTGGTAGATACAAACATACTTGTAAAAAATAATTGATATAGTAAATAAGAAAAAATACAAATCAAAGTAGCCCAAGTATGATGATCCTTTTTCGTTAAAAACTAGAGAGCAAATTAAAGGTTCATATTTATGCTTTTAAAATCGAAAAAGAAGTAAAAGACCAAATGTATTAATAGTAAGCTTCATTGCTTAAGATGACAAGTTATCTAATGAAAACGAATGTTTGGCCCTAACTTTTTAATGTTGGACAATAGAAGCGAATTAAAAGGAATAATTAATTCTTTTGTGTAAAAATGTTTCCTTTAACTATTAATATGATCAACATGTGTATCATTATATATACAGGGTATTTTATGCAATTAAAAAAGGTGAGTTGCAATGACAACTCCTACAAGCTGAGTGTCTTGGACTTGGGACCTATGGCCTCCACTCTTTTTCCTCTTTGTCTAGAATAGATTTATTTTTCCCTTCCATAACTTTAAGAGCATAAAATTCTACCTCTAAGAAAACCCCAACTTCATTATTTTCCTATGTTTCATGAGTTTCTGGAATGGGGAACGTTGGGAAATAGGGTATGAGTGTCCGGAATGGTTAGAAATTTCCCCAAAAATTTCAGAAAACGACCGATTAGAAGCGAAAATACTTTTAATTATTCAATTAAAAATTCTTATATTTTTAAACTTTTAAATTAATTTTTAATATAATAATATTCATTCAATAATCAAAATTAGTTTAGAACAACAATTCAAGATTCTATGAAACATGTTTTATAATTCCTTTAATTAATGGTTTTACAATGCCTTTAATTAATTATATTCAACTGCAAATCGAAGACTATATACCTACGTGGTTGGGGACAATAATGGTTTGTGAGAGAAGACCTTAACCTTTTGGATTTTCCATTCTAGGAACTAAAATATTGTCTTGCTATGGGTCAATCACCCGCATAATTTGATATGAGTGACCCACCTTGAAAAGGGATTCCATTTAAATTAAAATAACACTATTTTAAGATTGGAAAAATGCACAAAGTTAAAAACCATTTATTGTGTCTATTGTTGAAATGTGCAAACCCCGCTAGCATGCATATTCATTTTTTATATTACTAAAGGATGTGGACAATTCACCCTTTTAAAATAAATTCTCCTTCTTTTCCCATCTTGCTGACTCTAAGAAGTAGAGGAGAAGTTTTAACGATCTCAAATCAAAATTCCTAGAACAACATGTCTGAAATACAAAAATCCCCACTCCCAAAAGCCTCCATTCTAAAAACATTAAGACTTTTCTTGTGAATAAAAAAGTTGTCAACTTGCTTTCGTTAGTCGTTCTTCAACATGTTTTTTTTGGGTTTCTTTTGTTTGTTTATTTCTATGTGTAAGTATTTGTTGTTAGTTTATTTTTCATTACAGTTTATATTCTTGATCCTTCGTGTTTTCTGAAGTATTTTATCATCATATTCATTATTAACTCCTTTTAGTATTTTTGTTATTTTTTTAATGGCCTCGACCCTATATTTTATTGTTGAATTTAATATATGTATATATATTTTATTTATTTACTTGTGTATATTTTTTTCGGCTAGTTATTTTTATTTATTATATGATCTTGTCTCGATTACAATCCTTTTTATAATTTTTTACTTCCCCCCTTGTTTGGAGTTTGACTTTGATTTTTTTATTCTTGTTAGTTATATTTTTTCATTATTTCCCGTTAATAAAAAAAATTAATAATATTTGATTTTAATAAATTAATTTAAATATTATTTTTCAAAACTAGTAGTTTAATATAGTTGTTACTTAATAAGATTATTTTTTAATAAATTAATATCATAATTTAAATATTACTTGACTTTGCATATTTTTCTTTCTTATTATTATATTTTCCCAATTATTCCCCACTAATATATTTTTTATTTCAAAACAAATTAAATTTTATAATATTTATTTTGTGAAAAAAATAGACGTTTAATATAGTTGTTACTTAATAATATTTGTTTTTAATAAACTAATTAATAAATTAGTTTAAATATTATTTTTCAAAAATAATTGTTACTTGAAATTATGGTCTCTACATTTCTCTCTATTTAAACCATTGCCATGGTGTGCCTCTTTGATCTGGTCTTGATGATGAACCACACTAGTTGGTTCGAAACGTGTCAACCAAAAAAAATGTATATATATATTATGTGATTTCTACTAAAAGACTTTTCGTAATTCATTATTGATCATAGAATCTTGAATTCAAAAAGTCCTCTAGGTTTTTAGATCAGACATGATAGTGAGTCTTGGCCTTTACCTAAACTACTTTTGCTTCATCCACCGAGTTATCGATTAAGACCAAACTTGGGAGCTAATTACCTTCATTGAAAATACAAACGTTCGACTTTCTTGGACATCTATTATGATAAATGCCAGTGGTCCAACAGATTGCGCCCATTTCTTGTTAGTATGTTATGAGGATGTTAAAAACTACTTTATCGAATTTTATAGGAAGGAATGCGTGGTCGTTCCCATGGCTACGTTGAAAAAATTGCTCCCACATTCCCCAATCAGAGTCTTCCACATGCCAGAGATGTCCCATCACTTCCATCGTCATTCCGCAGAAAAATGAAACATTTCACTCACGTTCTAATGCTCCTATGAACAAAGGAACTGCTTGAATGGGTTTCCTACATGTTGGGAGTGGTTCATGTGTAACTAAGTTATTTTCAAAAAGAATTTTAATGCCTTATTCTACTTCTTTTAACTCTAAGTTTTTAACTAATTCTATTACACATAACCTCTAGCTTTATTTGCTACTTCCTCTTTTAATTTTTGAAGTTGTCATCAAGTTGCTTTATGGCTAAGTCTTCAATATTTTTGTCATAGTGTTTCCAAACTCTAACAACCAATGTTTTGAAATCCTCTTCAACTAACTAAGAATGGTTAAACTTAGACGAGATGGGGTGCTTCCTATTTTCATTTTCAATCTGAAGTAAAATAGGAAGATGATCTGAAAAGCCTTCTTGTCCCACCCAATACCTAATCCTAGATTTGTCTGTCATAACTTTTTCAACTACCAAGAATCTATCCAGCCTTTTAGAGATTTTTTCCCTTCCTTTCCTGGCATTCCTCCAAGGGGGAATTTCTTTAACAAGTTCTACATCAATTAGTTTTCGAACTTCAAAAAAGTGACAGAATAACTTAGCAAGGGGGTCCTTCCTAGCCACCTCCCCTGAGGTCTTTCCTTCATAGTCCAATGGAAGAGCCAAACGGAATTATCTTTATGTATATTCTGATTTGAATATAGTATTTTTTTCTTCAAAAAAAAAAATCAGTCATAGATAAAATGAATGGGAATAGCAATTGATCAAATTCATGTGCCAAAATAAATGCAAAAGCATGTTAAAATAAGGAAGAGTCATAGGCAGACAACTTGGAGCATTTCCACCTCTTTCTAAATAGTCAACAAGGGTATATAGTAGCAGTAAATTATGAGTGTCTTTTGGGAGAGGTTATTTGCCAACATGGTAGAAACTTGAAAATGAAACCTTCCAACCTAATAACCATCCAACAAACATCATATAAATGGTTGCTACCATCAAAGCAACCATTTGTCTTCCACATGTCCCATAGCTACCTTAGGCATCACAAAAACTGCATTCTACCTATAGTGCATAGTCACATCTTCATTATGAGTACATTGGTTGACCAAGATGGATTTGATAAATTAGTGATAGCCTATGTCAATCAAGTACCTTTTTGCACTAAGAGTTGTGATGTACTCTACAACCCAATATGGAAGATATGTTGTCACATAACATTACATTATGTTGTGTGACAACAAAAATTAAATAACTACATACATACATATGTACTTGACAACATTTGAAAATTTAAACCAACATGGATCCATCTTAAACTTGGATCTAAGCACTAAGAGGGATCAAATTTCTTAAGGTGCAATTTTTTTAATCATTTAATATAAAGTAATTAAAACATGACATTGGTATAATATTTTCCTCTACTTCTTATTCTAAAAGTGGCTTTGGCATACTTGCATCTATCCACGAAGGGAAATCATAAGATCATATACTTCTTGTTTCTAATCGTTTCTTCTTGAGCCAAATTATAAACTATTGATGAAACAGTAACTTACATCAAATGAAATAAGGAAAATGAACTTGACAGTGAAATATCTCGTCGAAACCATTGTCAAGAACAATACTAACTGACAGTACTAATGAAAACAATTATTAAGAAAAATGTCGAGAAGCGATCAGATTCACAAAAATTGCTAAAACATATGGCAGAATACAAGAATAAGGGGCTTCAAGAATTTCTCCACAATAAGAGATGTTCAACTAACAAATTGATCTCAAATAGATTGCAATGTAAGTTACACTCTTGAAAATTTGTTATAGATCCGTTAGGAAAATTTATGCAAGTGGAGTTGTAAACTTAGCTTGTAAACCTAATAGACATTCTGTTTTATAGAGAGTTAAAATCATAATAAGTTATAATAGTGAAAAATACTATAAAGCTTGAAATTATACATTAATTGCAAACATCTAATAATTTCACCTTATACATTGATTTCAATTAATCGACTCTGCAAAAGTTCCAATTCCAAACCTCACCCTTAAATATATCAACCTACATAATTGCAAACATTTAACAATTTCACTTTCTACAACGATTTCAATGAATCAGCTCTACAATGGTTCCAAAACAGATCTAGGTAAAGGGTGAAGTCTACAATTCCCATGAATAAAAATCCCTTGTTTTAAGTTTTAACTAGTCAGAGATATTTTTCTTTAGACGAAAAACATTTATATCCAATAACCTAATTGTACAAAAGCACAAACAAAATCAATTTACGGGGTATAAATGGTGCCTATAGTCATGACTTACCTCTTTGTCAATCGAAGGTGTTGTATAAACCATCGATGCATTCTCTTCTTAAGCACATTCCACTCATAAATCGCTACATGTCAAAATATATTCATCATATTCAAGCACATTGAAAGTTTACCATAAATATGATTAAGGTTGCATTCCTAACACTAAAGTCTAAACTATGGTGCATTTGCAAAAGGTCATTTATGTTTAAAAAATTGAATAAAACTACCAACAACATGTCATCTTTCCTTGAGGACATATATTGGTTTTACCAAAATCTTATTCCAAACATAGAGTAGAGATACACAAGATAATATTATCAAAATATTGAAGTTAAAGACCAAAAAAAAGGAAAATACAATCTTGTTGAATGGTGTTAAGCAAACTGCTCTGTAAGAATAAAGTGGAGGTAGATAAAACATACTTGAAAAAAAAAGTGATATAGTAAATAAGAAAAAAAATACAAATCAACGCAGCCCGAGTATGATGATCCTTTTTCGTTAAAAACTGGAAAGCAAATCAAAGGCTCATATTTATGCTTTTAAAATCGAAGAAGAAGTAAAAGACCAAATGTATTAGCAGTAAGTTTCATTTCTTATCATGACAAGTTATCTAATGAAAATAATGTATGGCCCTAACTTTTTAACATCGGACCACAGAAGCGAATTAAATGGAATAATTAATTCTTTTGTGTAAAATGTTTCATTTAACTATTAATATGATCAACATGTGTATCATTGTATATACAGGGTATTTTATGCAATTTAAAAAAGGTGAGATGCAATGACAACGCCTACAAGCTGAGTGCCTTGGACTCTAAAAATCAAATTTTTTGTAGATCAATACAAAAATTTCATCCCCTGTTAAACATTGACAGTTTAAAAACAATAAGTGCAACCAACTAGCCCATTCCTTCGCAATAGTTCAGAAAGCAACAAATATAATTTTTGTTGTCAAGAGAATCTTGCCCACTGTAGGTGTGGAAATCAAACAATTGCCATTTACTTCATGAAAACAACACTTTATACAGTTAAGCATTCAAATGCTTAGAATTTGTTGTGTTGTGTTTTCAATGGATTTTCTCCAGTAACAACATGGGTGCCTTGAAAATATAGAGAACCATTAAACTGAAGATGAAAAGGAATGTCATCAGAATTTTAGACAAGACATGTCAAACCGATGGATAAAGACAACTAAGAAAAATCACTAATGGATTGGTGATTGTTATTCAAATTTTAGTTCGATTCACATCAAGCCTTGGTCCATAGGTGAAGTTCACAAAGTATTAAGCCATCCACCTTGGTTTTATTCTTGCCATTGTTTGTTCGAATGGCATGAGCCTCACAGTGATGAAGCCAAGTGCATTTCCTTGGCCACTTGAGTGGAATAGTGATGGCACATAATCCTAATGAAGTCCGCACTTGGGGTAAAGCACTGGACTTCACGATATGTTTCTATAAACACTTCCAATTGATAATTATAAAACAAAAAATATGTTTAATCACGACAAAGTGCAAAATAGTCCTGAAAGTTGCAGAATTGTGAAAAAAATCAGGATTTTGTTTTCCTTTAGACATGTCTGAACAAATAATAGACTCTCTTGTCGTATAGCTAAAGGACACAGGACCTATTTCTAAGACACTTTATGGAGTTATTGTTTAGGCTAAATTTTAGTAGAATAGAAGTTCTTATGGATCTGTAGATGAAAGGAGGCACTAGAGTGCCTCTCTCTCTGCTTCGAATTGTAACTTTTTTCTTATCCAATAGAAAAAATACGAAGTGAAAAATGGGAGAGTAGGCAAAAAGTCATGACCACTGTAAAAAATATTTTACTCAACAATCCACCCTAGCGTTGGAACCTTATGAAGGAAACATTTGACAGTAATAGAATCCTTCAAGTGTTTGGGAATTGGCATAGGTGGCCACTGCTTATTATGTGATTACTAGAAACATTTAAAAGAAGGAATGGCGAAAATCATTCAGTTGGGATGTGGGATTGCCTCAATGAAATAGTTCCAAAATAGATTGGCAATATTGTATTATATAATGGCTTTGGAAAGCAATGTATTTGTATATACATGTGATGGAAACATGATCAAAGTTGTCCAAGGCCATAGGCATTGTCAAGGATTGAGGAAGACAATCATTTGTGACAGACATTAATCCCCTACCAGGTTGCATCTATGAAAATAAGCAAGTATCAATGGAATTGTTGAAGGGAAAATTATAATGATGGTTTTCTTACACTTGTTCCATTTTAGTATCCTTTTGTGTTTTGTATGTGACCAATCCCTTCCAGCAGTTTGACATTGACTCAAAAAGTCTTGCTTTAGAGTGTCTGAAGAATATTCTATGCATCATTCTATTTTCACCTTACAATAAATTTGTGGCATGTATCAACGATTAAGTTTGTACAGACACCGCTTCTCCTTTCTGGGACTCTATAATCTACATTCATTTTATTTACTTGTTTAAGAGTATTAGCATGCCTTTCACTGCCATTGTGGAAGGTGGCCCAGAAGATGCAGTATTTATTTTATTCCTTTGCTAAATTGAATCATAAGCAATAAGTGGAAGGTGGTCTAGAAGATGTAGTAGTTATTTTATTCCTTTGTTGAATTGAATCATAAAAAATAATTTTTTGGGGGATGCAATGTTGTTAGCCTTGTCTCTTCTTCCTTGATATAAGATTATTACATAGTATTTGTGTTTATTGTGTATATTTTGAAGTACAAAAATCCTTTAGGGATACCTTCCCTACTGGGAACTCTATAGCATCCATACATGGTCCTGAAAATCATTGTAATTCTTTAATATGGTTCCAGTTCAGAGACTAGAATTGGCAAATTTGTGTAAATAAGTAGAATTTATGTACGGTAAAAATGATAAGGGCTTTGTTTTAGGAATAGGTTTCATGTATTTTGAAGCGATGATGTAATGTTTAGTGATATCTTATTACTGCACACATCATTCATCAATATAATAGTTAATTTCAAGAGAATCAACCTTTCAAGATGAGAAAACAATCCAAAACTTGATGCACAGTCTTAAGGAAAGCGGGCAAACAATGGAAAGGAGGTGTAACAGGAGGAGGCATGGAAACAATGGCGAGGAGGTGTAACAGAGGAGATGAGGTGTAATAGAGGAGGACATGACAAGGTTGATATCCAGGGTTATGTGGACATATTGCTATTATTTTCCTGGACCTGGTTGGTGAGTTTTTTCGTGACCATTTACCAATCGACTACCTGAATTAGGACCATGCTCTAGATTTCGCCTCAAAACACTATATTTCTTCACCCACTTTTGGTTTGTGATTTCGGACTAGGTGGTTTTTGGATATTCTGAACTATCTCTATATGAATATTGGTATTATCCTCTCTCGCTCTGGTTTTTTTTCGGTCCCTCCACTTTTTTTGGTTCGCTCATATTCCTATGCTATCCCACCACCTCCATTGACTCACCTGGCTCCATTTTGGTCCTTCTTTTTCTAGGGATTGCCTGAACATTGTTACCTCCACTACTCCGGAAAATGCTTCACATTCTCAATTGTGATATTTTTCATATTGTGGTCATTTTTATTAATTCCATATACATCCTATATGGTATGCTTCATGACCAATTGAATATACTAAGAGGAGACCACATGCCTATATGGGTCGACATCCTTAACTTGCATGCCCTACTTTGAATCTGGAACAGGGTTCCTATATTGCGACTACAAAGTACTCCACTCTCTGTTGAAGGTGGATTGAAACATTTATCATTTCTAGACCCTGTAAATATTTCGGGCTCCGGTGTTGCAATAGGTGGTGGATGTGTTTAAGATGTTTCTCTTATTATTGATGTGAGGGATGAGTTATCCATTGATTCATTTCCGTTCAACTTGGAATTTCACTTGATTTGAACTGAAATTTTTTGCCTCGCACCGTGTTGGTAGTTGGGGCGATGGAATTTTGTTGGTGGCTATACCGGAGGCTGGTCGAATTTTCTCGGCTATTTCAATCCTCCGAAATTTGGATACTAGATTGAGGTGGTCAACACTTTGAGGCTACATCCTTTCAATTTAATTCTCTGCATGTTGTTGCAATCTCCCCCTATTGTCAGACGATCGCTCTGTGCGGGGGTTGGTAAAGGGTTGCTAAATAAGAATACTTCTAACATTCTTACATTAATTTACAAAGTTGGGATGAGTCATGGTGGTGGAGTGGTTTGGGGTATTTGTGCTGCAGGTGCTACATGTTGCTTGAATGAAGACGGGACTGGGGTGATTTTTTTAATATTCTTTTGGTCATTTTTTCTCCCTTCATTCTGACCAGGCCTTCTCGAATTTATTTCCTCATCCCCTACCATCCATTTTTCCTATATACCCTGACCTTTCGTGTTGGATTGGTTGCCTGACACCCTCCTTATCCCTACCGAGGTATATGGACCTATCAAACCTCTTTAAATCACACACCTCTAAACACGAAGCATTTATCCGAGCCACACTGGCATGTGAGGAGGCATACTTTGCTGGCAATACATTAGACTCGTATACGGAGCCACATCGTGCACACTGGGATGTGGATGGTCATGGGGAGGGCCACCCGATGGGATGTCATAACATTTCTACACGTCACATGGAAGCATACAAAAGTGTTGAACATGTTGTCCTTTGTTCGCAGGTCGACATGCCTTCCCCCATGGCCTTAAGTCCAAACAAAAGGGTTGGGCAGCTGTGACATCTCCACAGACACAACTGATGAGTTTCAAATATGAAGTGCTCCTAGATCAGGTTACTTATATTAAAAAGCGTGCCTTGGTGGGTCGATGGTACTTTGCTAACATGCAGGAGGAGGAGATGCAAAATTGGGTGGAGACTAAGTGGAAAACACTCATTGGCTACTTACACATGGTGAGCAGGCTCATGAACTCCTCGTACAGTTTTCATTTTCTTAGTCAAGAAGACCTAGAGAAAATTCTTAGGTTGTCGTGGGTGCGAGGGTGTGGTTTCCTATCACTACATCCATGGTACATTGACTTTAACCCGCTCAGGGATACCCCTCGTAATAAATTGATATGGGTTAAACTTCCAAGTTTACCCATTGAATTCTAGACACAGAAGGTCTTCATCGATATTGGGAATGAAATTGGCAAGTTCATCTACGCAGACCTGAAGTGTTTAGGGGCCAGAGATAAATCAGTTGCCTGGATTTTAATTGAGAGGGGTTTCTTTGGGGGTTTCCCTGACCACATTGATTTGGTCTGCGATAAGATCCACATTCATCAGAGGTTGGACTTCTGGTGCATTCCATTCTACTTCCTTATTTTCCACCACACTGGGAATCTCATGGCACAATGCCCTCGAAATCACTGGAGGAAGAAGAACTTGAACAAGGTGACTCGAACCACGATGACTGAGGAATGGGTCGAGAACCTAACTCAAGGCAGCAGTTATGTAGGTGCTTACTGATCCTATGGAACACAATGACAACGATTCTCAGGTACCCCTCTTTTAAATCAACCTTCTTCTTCTTATTTGAAATCCATGGATTATCCATCTTCTAAATCTCCTTTTGCGGTATCATCCTCCCCCCGACTCTAACCTTTGAACTATAATGTTTCAGACTCCTTTCCATTAGCCATGCCCCCACATTTTTTTGATGCTTAATCCACCCCGCACCCCTTGACCTCGTCTATTCCCCCACCCGCTATGCACCCCCTACGCTGGATTCCCTGCATCCACCACCCCCAGCATCTTTGGGGACCCCAGATAACGAGACCACATTTCCATGTTCTACTCCTCCTGATTGGTTATTAAATCCTCCACCCCCTGACATCTCATCCTCTTGCATCTCTCTGTAGTCTCCTGGGTCACCTACCTCCTCCCCCAAGAACTCGGTTGATAGCAATATTGAGCTCCTTCATTCCAACTAGACCCTGGAACTTAGGTCATTAACTATCCATCGGTCATGCCCTCCATCCTCTCCGACGATTAGTCCTAACTCAGTTCTTAACATTATGGTGAGACAGACAATAGACATTTTCGGGGGAGGCCCAAAAATTTTCCTTTTTCACCTGTAGACTCTGCTCTCTCAATGACATCCTTATTTGCTCCACCTCTGAACCTTGGGCCCTTAGAGATACACAACACGATCACTAGGGATCGTGACCTTTTTCCTCTCCCTCAATATGCGAGGCCTGGGGGACTCACTTAAATTCCTTGCGCTCAGAGATCTCTTTACTTTTGTTGATCCACGTATTATTTTATTACAAGAATCCATGACAAATTCTCAAAAAGTGTTAGATTACTTTAGGAAAATGCTACCTGATAGGAATATGGCAGCAGTAGACTCTATTAGCCTCTCTCGTGGATTGGATACACTATGGAATCTGAGATGAGTTAATTTTAAGGCTTATAAATGCTTTGCTAGTATCCTGCTCTCAAGTAGATTAAGGGGGCTGGCGAGACATATTCACAATCTCAATCTATATACCCCATATCGGGACCGGACTAACTTTTGGGATAGATTGGAGGAGGTTGATATCCTCAAAATTGGCTCTCTTATTGTGGCGAGAAATATAAATGCCACCATTGGACAGGATGAATGCTAGGGCTCAACTTGTAGAATGGATCCCCTGGCTGATAGACTAAAAGGAATTATCTGCGAATATAACCTTGTGGATGTTAGGCCACAGAAATTGGTTCCCACATAGGAAAATGACAGGGTTGGAACTCAACACATTGCATAGCAACTTGATAGATTTCTAGTACATGAAGATATATTGGAGAGGATGGGCATGCTACAATAGGAGGTCTTAAAAACTTTCATTTCCGATCATCGGCCCATCACCTTAATTTGATGAAGGGAGAAGACAAGGATGGGAATGCCTTTCAAATTTAATCATATCTCGCTAGAAGATATTGATTTTAATACATTGATTAAGGATTTATGGACACAATACAGGTACATGGAGGACTTCCCTATGCATGTGATATATTGGAAGTTCCTTGCATTAAAATTGGTGGTAAAGAAATGGGAACAAGGAAAAAAAAGAAGATGATCAAAGAGCTTCCGAACATCAAAGTGGAGTTGGGAAGATTGGGTAGACACTAGATAAGGGGAACCCTTCTGCAGAACTCATTTATAACATCAAAGAACTTGAGGCAAAGAAGCAAAATATCTTACATGTACAAGAAGTCACTTGGAGACTAAAGAGTAGGTCAATGTGGATTAAGGAGGGGGACAGAAACACCAAATTCTTCCATAGATATGCAAACTATAGAAGACAAGTTAATACAATTTGGGGCATCAAGGATTCAAATGGTTTCATGGCCACTAATTTGTCATTATTATTATCACTTTTTAACATCCATTTCATCCATTTCTACCATTCTTTATCATGCCATTTATCATAATTTATCATATAATTCCATTTTATAATTATTTATGCTCTTATGGATAAATACTATTTTTTCTCCTTTATTTTCAATATATTGAAGATTATTATGCATTATTTTTCCAATGATGGTTTATTAATGAATTTTTATAACATCACTCACAATTTTAGCCTCCAAGATATTTCTAGATTGCAAATTTGATTTCCAGCGCATAATCAAATATTCCAACTCAGAAAATCGTTGGGATAAGAAGTGATAGTTTTGCATTGGACTTTCCGGACAAATGAAGCCGAATATTGAAAATCGAAGACATGGGTTTTGTGTAGAACTGACCAAATCAGTCTTGTGATGAGTATTTTTCCAAAATTCGGCTTGGATTGAGAGAAACACAAGGTTCTCTGAAGGTGCTTTTCTCAGATTTATTGTTGCAACCATTTTACAAATTCTCTCAACTGCAATACTAGATTCGACTTGTTCCAACTGAATCATGATGGGAATATATTTTAGGTATGATCTTATTTATTGAGATTATGTAATAAATCCACAATTGTAATGGAAATCATTTTTTAATCAACTTTGTTGTAACTTCCCTTTGCTCTCTGTGTATTTAAATGAAAACGAAGATCAAAGAGAGGCAGGATAATGAGGGATAATTAGGAGATAGGAGATGGACAATTATTAGATAGGATGTAGGAGAAGATATAAGAGATGAGAGCTTGGAGATGAACAATTGTTCAATTTTAGGCAAAGCTAAGAGCTTCATTATGCTATAATTATTTCTCTCATATATTTTAATGAAGGAAGCTATCCACTGAGTTCTACATCTTTTACTTGTAATATGATCTGAATTATTTTTCAAGGCAGAGCTCAGTCTTGGGTAGTTGGGCCCACTACCTTGGATGAGGTGCTACCTTGAACATGTAAATTAGTGTATTTATATGTTTGTTTATTTTAATTTCAATTGTCATTCCTTAAATTAGATTTCATTTCTTTTAATTAATTTGTTTTTTGTTGCATTTTCCAGATTTGTTATTTCATCCAATTTCTAGATTTCATTTAATTTAATACTCTAGATTAGCATTTGAATTATGTTGAGTGCAATAGATTAAATTTCCAATTCAACAATGTGTGGTTTAATTTAGCAATGATTCAAGTTGTGTGATTAGCATAATTGTTTTTCTTCTCATTTACTTCCTTCTTTTTAATTTTAGTTTTATTATTCAAGTCTTACACTTTATTTCTTTTTGAATGAGCTTGATAGTATAGAACACAATCATATAGAACCAAGGTTAGTTGTTGGTATTTTTTATGCATATATTTTGTCGATTTCCTTGAAACAAAAAGACGCTCCTTAGGTTGACAATTAATGTCCAGGTAATTGGTTGTTTTATTAAGTAATTAATTTTCCCCAACAACAAGCACTACCTGAGATACAATGGGCGGTGAACATTTTCTTTGAGGATGATTACAAAAAGAGAGATACATGTAGTATCGAGGACCAAATCTAGGGGTCTTAATCATATCCAACCATGTTTGATTTGGACAAAAATGAAGAATTATACAAAGTTCTAAACTTGGAGGAGGTCCACGCAGTCCTAAAATCTTTCACCAAGGACAAATGTCCAAGCCTAGATGGCTAGACAATTGAGCTCTTTCTGCATTTCTTTGATTTAATGGGACTGAACTTGTTGAGGTTGGTGGAAGAGTCCAGACTGGGGGGTCTCATCACTACTGAAATAAACTCTACATACATTGCTTTTATCCCAAAAAAGAGTGATTCGAGAACTTTCAATGACTATGGGCCCATCTTTTTATGTAATCTGATATACAAATTGATCTCCAAGATCATAGCTCTCAGAATTAAGAACACATTGTCCACATACATTACACTAGAGAAATATGGATTCCTACATGATAGACAGATTCATGATGCACTTGCAATGGCACAAGAATGTTTGCATACCATTCACACAAAGAAGATGAAAGTTTCCATTATCAAGGTGGACCTCCAAAGAGCATATGATAGTGTCGATTGGATGTTCCTGCACATTTTTCTACACAAAATTGGCCTCCAGGTATGCAACATTGAATGGATAATGGCTTGTGTTACGAATGTCAGATATGCAGTCATTATAAATGGTTTTCCCACAAAATATTTTGGAGCTGGCAAAGGATTGAGGCAAGTTTGTTCACTCTCCCCACTACTATTTATCTTGATCATGGATGGTCTCAACCATAAAATTAAAAATTTGTGTATAAAGGGTGAGTTCCTAGCACTCACTGTGGGTCAGGGCATCATGATCTCACACGGTTTCTTTGTTGATGAAATTATAGATATTGGTATGATATCGAGGATAGTGTGGGCAACCTTACATAAAAAATTTAATAGTTTCGACACTGCTTTGGGGCTATTTATGAATAAGGATAAATTGGTGATGCTATATGGGAGGGACAAATGGAGGATATCGAGCACATTAAAAACCTTTTTGGTGTGGAGGCTAAATCAATTAGCATTGGACTGAAGTATTGGGTTTCAATATCAAGCCAAATAACTACAAAGTAAAGGAATGGTTATGGATTGTTGACAGATTCCAAAAATATATAATTGGATGGGAACACAAATGTTTAACTCTTGGAAGCAAAGTCACCCTCACTCAGTCGGTCCTACAACAATTAGCGGTATATTGGGCACATCTGTATTGCCTTCATGCTTCTATTATTTCGAAAATTAACAAGATTATGGCTAAGTTTATTTGGGAAGGTACCGGAAAAGCCTACAAATTCCACCTTACCATCATGGATAAGATCACCAAACGAAAGGGCCTTGGGGGATGGGGTATACTGAATATTAAACTGTTTGGTTGGGCCCTTCTAATTAAATCTTTATGGCAGGGATTATTCTGTAAATGCCTATGGGGAGATATCATCTGATCCAAATATCTCCAAGGAATTAAGGCAATTCATTGGATGAGGGATGGATTTGTTGGAAAACCGATTGGATCCACCATCTGAGTTAGCTTAAACAAGGTCAAATACTGGTTTCTTAAAAGGACATGCTAGATTTTTGGCACAAGGAAGAAGATTATCATTAGCAGGGACCGCATTCTTGGAACTACGATTGAGAGTTATTTCTCATATTAGCTCACACACAACTTAAACACCAAAGGATACTTCTACCTTGATCAGGAAATCAGAACATGGTCGGGCATTATTCTTGTATAGAAGAGGGCAATGAAAATTGGACTATCGGGCGAGGTGGTCGGCGCTTGGGAGAAAATTCTAGATGAGCTACGCAATTCTGGTATCTGCAAGGTTGAACACAAAGATCAGATTGGGTGGGACAGGAAAATGAAGAGAGGATATATCTTTGTCTCAGACACGTATCTTTACATTTGCAGTTGTGTTCATAACACACACAATGTCTGTTGGTTCACAAGATTTTGGGAGGTAAATATTCCAATCAAGATCATTTTATACACCTGGCTGACATGAAAGAACAAGACACTCAAATAGGACAATATGAGGAAGAGGAACATGCATGGACCAGGTAAATGTGTTTTATGCAGGCAAGAGGAAGAGAGACATTCACATATCTTATTAAACTACCCGATTACTGTTCATATTTGGCATAAGATCTTTGTTTTACTCTCCTTCTTTTATATTGATCATGTGTCGATTGAATCTTGCTTGATATGGTGGAGCAGAAATACTAAACTTTGGAGAGCCATTCCACTTGTGACATTTTGGGAAATCTAGAGAACAAGAAATTTCATCATATTTGAAGTAAAATCACTTAACGTGGACCAAATTATCAACAACATTTTAACTTAGATGAGACCACTCTTTCTATTCAATTTTGGGACACATCGGGTCTCACACAGAACAACAAGCCCGACCTTATCCTACTTAGCGGGTTTCTCTGATGGAACTGAATAGAGGGGTAATGGTGGATGCAGGGTTTGGATTTGCATTGAACAAAACCAGCAATATAAGATACATTGGGGAGGTGGCAGAGGAACCAAAATGAAAGCTGAAGCAATTTCCATATGGGGGCTGCTATGGTTGGCAAACTTTTTGAATATTCCAAATTTGAAGATCTTTGGGGACTCTCAATCCATCATCAACCATGTGCTGAGAATTTCCACTATTTCTCACCCACTTCTACAGGGATGGCTCTGGAACACCAGTCATCTCATGGGCACTTTTCAAGAGGTCTCCATTCAGCACATTCGCAGGGAACACAATTCCATTGTTGATGCCATGTCCAAGTTGGGTATCATGGCACCATGTGATGGTATGCATATCGCTCTGGAGGTGGATATTTGTTCCATCGATGTTGAGTTCTTTCCATTTCCCTGATGAAGACTACTTTTGGCCTCACCACATATGCACATGCTAATGTATCTTCACTAGCGGGTTTTTTTTGTTAACTTTCTCTATGTCTAAACACTATCTCCTTTTATATTTTTGGCTTTATGATGGACTTTTTGTTGTTGTTAATTTTTGTTCTCTGATTTTTGAGCTTAATATTGTGGTTCATTTATGGATCTGTGGCCATGAGGGACTACACTCTGGATGTTTTATGTATCTGGCTATGGTTGCCTTTCTTACATGTGTTTTTCATTGGTTGGACTTGATGGTGCCTCCATATGGACTAGATATACTAGTTTTTCATTTATATAATAAAACCAACGTATTTTTTTCATACTGAACAAACAATAATAATAATAATAAATAATAATAATAATTAATTAATTAATTATAATATCTATATATATACAAATCCTTTCAAATTCTACAGAAAAAAATAAAAATGAATTAATTAATTAATTAAAATTTATTTTACCATATCAATTTAAAGTCTAAATTCAATTTTTGCTCGAAACAATCTTGAATTCCCGTGATAGAAATGTATGTTTCATTTTTGTCATTTATTAAAATTGATGCTAACATAAAACTGATTATGCGTGCTCATGAACATCTCATGAGCATCATTACTAGTTCAATGTTTTCTAAAATGGTTCCAAGTTGCATGATAGACATGTATAATAAAATGTGCACTTTATATTTCTAAAATTTTAATTGAGAATAATTTATTTTAATTAATACATATTTTTTAAATTTGTTTTAATGTCGAACATGCATATAATATTAATAGGATAGTGGGATAGTTTCAAAAAGCATGTGATACAGAAAGTGTTTTAAAAACCTTTCTTATACATGGTCATTTACTCAAAACTCATAAGTGATAAGTTTTTTTTGAATTTTATAGATTTATAAAATGTATACCAATTATATCGTCAACATTTTTGAAGCGGCGATGTAACTACTATTTATTGAGGTAGTCTTCCATAAACATTAGGAAAGGAATAAACCTTTGATGGTTTTTATTTATGTTTTTAAGATTAGAGTTGTGATTGTAAATAAATACAAAAAACTTTTATGAATTCAAGTCCGTAGATTAATTTAAGAATAACATAAGTTTACATTTTCATTTCCAATTTCCCATCATTGAGAGATCCAAAAATTTTAACGCTTTATTTAAATTTTCACATGATAAAGGAAAGATAGAGGTCCCAATTATAAAATGTTACCCAACAACAACACTAAGATTTTTATAGAAATATTTTCGTAAAAATCACATCAGAAAATTTTCGTCGACCCGTTTCAAACCAACGAGTGTCATGAGTGCGGTTCATCGTGGTTCATTAGGGTCTTGACGATGAACCACACTCGTTGGTTCGGAACGCGTCGACAAAAATTTTATGATGTGATTTTTTCGAAAATATTTCTATAAACTCATATTATGGATCACAGAAGCTTAAATTCAAATAACACTAAGATTTATATTTCACTCAAACTGGGTTTTAATTAGATTGCATAACGTATCACATATCTCTTCATTTATTCTCTTCTTCCATATGTTATCCAATTATGGCATTTCCTTTGAAACATAAGGTGTAATTGCAAGTAAATAAGCATCAATAACATTGAGGAAAATATGTCTTTGGATTTATTAATTCAAATTAGTTAATTGTCTTCTTAAAAGGACTTGGAGGAGATACAAGATAAATTAAATTCAACATTATTATTTTGTAATTCATTTGGGATATAATGTTTTTTTGGAAAAAATATAATTTGTAAATTAAGTTAGATGGAAAAATCCATGTAGTAAACTTTCCTTGATATATTTGTATATATTTTACTTTTAAATAATAGACTTGGATGGATGAGTATTAGAAGTTACATAATTTTTTCTTGAGAGGTCACGGGTTTAATTCTCTCCACACTCTCGGGGTTATGCTTTATGGTTGAGCTGACAGGAAGTGATCCCTTCGGGTGGATCTTCCTAGTACAAATATTTCATGAATGCAATGGTCGTCGATCTCCAATGATATATATATATATCTGTATCTATATATATATATATATATATATATAATATATATATATAATATATATATATATATATTATATATATATATATATCATTAATTGGGTTATCGCGGGTCATTGGGCAGAATGGTTGTTATCTTCCCCACCCAAGTTAAAATCCTTGTTAGTGGCATGATGAGCTATAATTCCTTGATAAATATTGTTGTATTGGCTTGGAGCCCTGTGAACACTTAAGTGAGTATATATGTGGGTTGGCTTGGTACCAACAACATCACTCTAGCCTTTGCGTTGAGAGGGAGACTGGCGGGTCGTTGGGCAGAATGGTTGTTATCTTCCCCACCCAAGTTAAAATCCCTGCTAGTGGCATGATGAGCTATAATTCCTTGATAAATATTGTTGTATTGGCTTGGAGCCTTGTGAACACTTAAGTGAGTATACATGTGGGTTGGCTTGGTACCAACAACCTCACTCTAGCCTTCGCATTGAGAGGGAGACCGATTTTTCTCTTTGCATATATTATATTATATATATATATATTATATATATATATTATATATAATAAAAAGATCCATTTTATCGTTAATGATATTTTTTTGTAAATCAAAAAACTTTCTCAAAATGTCTTTAAAACCAAATTTCATTGGTCAGTCATATAATGTTGCTTCTCCTTTTCATATAGAGTGACTCTCATTGTCTCCAGGGAAACTAGGAGAATCACCCACCTATCTTCCATTAAGAAACTAGAAAAACTAAACCAGAGTTTCTCCACATAAAGATTCAAAAAATAAAACCAAACATTTTGGTTATATCTAAACAGTACAAAACATAAGATAAGACCATATAAACTATCAGAATTGTACACCATTAAGAATCTAAAGAAGACATAGGAGTTGGGTCATTTGCACTTGAACCGAGAGGAGCAGGAATATCATAGTCACATTGAAGATGCCCTTCTACATGGATCAATCTTGCATCAAGCTTTTCCATGAAGAAACGTTGATTTCCAAACATTCTTTTCATATCCTCTAGTGAAGCAAACACAGTATATATTTCCACTTGCTTATCCTTCAATAACATACCAAGAAAGGTCTTCATTTACCAATGTAAAGCAATTGAATTGAGGTATTGTTTCCTCCACCCCTTAGTATGACCAAGGCTAGGAACCCAACATGATACCTCTTCCAATATTTTGAAGTTAGGATAAGATTGTCTCTCAGTAGCCACCATGGTTTTCAAATTATGAATTCATCACCAAGTCTCAGAAGGAACAACGTTGAAATATGTTTCCACAAATTCCTAAGAAAATATACGGGCCCTGGGTTGGCCTGGGGAGTTGTTGACACTACCACCCCTCATATTTTGCATGTGATGCTTGGTAGGCATGATGCATAGGAGAGGCCCTTTCTTCAAATTTGCACATGTACGCCCACTGCTAGGGGTCTTGGGAGTGCACAAACCCGATGCATAAACACTAACAATACATTGATTGGCAGTAAACCAGTTAGCGACTCTAGACGTTTGACACCAGCTCAATCCAAGCAGTGAGTCACACCTACCTGACACATAGGGGTAGTAATCACATCCACCCTTGAATCCTTTCATTATTTGAGCATTAATACAAAGCGATATACAGACTCAAAACAAAGACATACCACAGTAGTTGCCCTCTTTTTTAAAATAATTAATCATATCTTCAAACCTCAACAAGAACAAGCCATATATTACTTTCAAAAACCACCAATCGGAAAATAGCACTAGACTCACTAACTAAGGAAGACCATAGTTTAGACCAGTTTCCATCATATAAAACCTAGAACCCAACATACCAATAATATTTTACAAACCAACCAAACTAGGACTCACATTACCAGACAAAGTGGCAGGCAAAAGGAGAAATGCTAAAGAAAACAAAACCTAAGTCGTCAAACCAAAATTGATTGAGGGATACAATGACTGCCTTTTGTTAACAATGGTCAGCATCTCCTGCAAATTCCCTCTTCTACAACAGACCTTCGCCACACTCGACTGCTTATCGAACCTTAAACTAAGCTCTATGCACTCAGCACAAGAGTCGAACTTACATATGAACAACATGGAGGTTGGCTCCACAACCCCATTAAGGCTCAAACCTCCCTTACTCACCTCCAGATTAATAACTCTCCCTACCACCCCTCGCAGCAATCTAT
The DNA here is from genome assembly GCA_000404065.3 of Pinus taeda. NCBI lineage: Eukaryota > Viridiplantae > Streptophyta > Pinopsida > Pinales > Pinaceae > Pinus > Pinus taeda. Next base: position 124,015 of record APFE030165491.1, read on the forward strand.
AAGCCATTTGTTTCATCGCATGTGTTTGCATGCCGAGTAAATTGCGCCCCCTATCCACTGAGCCCACCCCCATCAAGGAATTTCATCATTAATGATTATTGGATATGTGGATTTTCACTAAAATTTAGATCACATTTTTTCCCTTCACATGTGATATGTGAGTTGGTTTTCTAATTTCATTTATTGCATCAATAGATGCTCTCTAGTCTAGTATAGAAGAGACGTTGTAATGTCTTGTCTTATTATGTAAACATTTTGACCTAGTAAAATTACCTAAAAATAAAAATAAAATAAAATTAAGATTAAAATAAAATTAATATTAAAATAAAATTGAGATAAAATAGTCAATTTATCATTGTTGTTTTTGGGCTCCACATGGTTTTGCCTATAGTATTCTTATGTAAGAAGATATATGTGTGTGTGTGTCTACATCTTCTTTTATATATATATAACCAGCCTAGATCCATCTTAACTACATATCTACCAAGTGTCGAGAAGGATCAAATGCGCAAACCACTTTTGGAGTGAAAAGAGATTTGATCACTCTTGATGCTTGGTATATTTGTAGTTAAGATGGATCTAGGTTGGTCTACAAGAATTTGGAGTCTACTCTCAAGAGTACAAATAAACATTTAGACGTTTGATTCTTAGTGTTTTTGGATTCCCAATTATATTCACCATGTATTCTTATTTTTTATTATTTATTCAATCATATTGAAAATTTATTTTATTTTTTTAAATAAAAGCATACTAGATTTGTCAGAGGACAATAGCTTGAGTAGAAGCTACTGGGTTTAATTCCCGCTCCACGCTAGTTCTATTCTCTACAGATATGTCAACCTGTGTGGTGAAAAATTTGTACAAGTTGAATATCTATGTTGAGAAAAAATCCTATACATTCGAAATGGTAGGAATCTTTGAATATCTTGAAATTGAGGTGAATAGTGGCAGTCAGTGTAATTTGATCCTGGGTCTTGGCCAAAGTCACTGATTCACTAGTTACTGTTAAAAAAAAACTAAATTTACTTATTTATTTATTAATATCACACTTACTGCAAAAGCTAGATAGGGTTGGAAACTTCTAACAAGTTGTATATATTATTTTTTTAAATAAATTAACAATAAGCTATTTTGAGATATTCAACTTTAAAACATTGTGGACATTTCATGTTTCAAAATAAGTTTAAAAAATAACTTTCCTATATAAAAACTATATTTATTACAATGACACCAAATATGATTGTAGCAATTTCAATGTGTCTTAAAAGTTTTAATAGACAGATTTAATTTCCCCATGCATCTAGAGTTATTTTTTCATGGATGTCATAAGCAAAAGGTACTTTTTTTTAATGTGGTGCATCACATGTAAGTTTTCACATTGATCATACCCTATATTATATTATGTTTTGAATGTTCAAATGGATACTAAAGAATCATGAGTCATAGGGTGAGAAACAAATCAATGGTATCAATGGGGAGGACTTAGCTTGTTGTTAACATTCAAAGTTTTAATAGAAAAGATCTCTATTGTAACGACTAGTGAGTTGAATAGTTAAATAATGAGGATATCAGTCAAGCAAATTACACTAGTTAGGTTAGGTTCCATTGTTTCCTCATTGGTGGTTCTACCACCATTAGGTTCATGGTTCAACTCTCTAATTTGGAACCTTGTGGATAAAGGTTTTGCATGAAATTTAATATTATAGTATCCTCATCCATTTTTTTTAGATTGGGGCTTTATTAATGTTAAGGATAAATTTGGAAGCTCTTCAAAAATGTATCCATTTTATCATCTTTAATTCACATTAGTTTTGTAGCTTCTAGGAATGGTTTGATTAAGGGATACAATGAAGGTATTTAGTGGGATTCACCATTATAAGTGGTCATGTCACCTATTCTACAATTAATGTAAGCATTAACAATTACTAGAAATGGTCTTCCAAGAATCAAAGGGTGGCCTCCTATTCCATATTTTGTTTGTACAACAATAAAATATGATGGGTACTTAAAGGGTATATTGAAATTATAATGTCTTCTAGCATTCCTTCTATATATGGGACAATAGGAGTTTGTCTCAAGAGTATTTGGAGTTCTAGTTTCTCTAAGGCATATTTCATCATGATATTCATGGTTGCTCGTAAACTAATTAAGGTGTTTGTTATTGATTATTAGCAATATGAATAGTCATTATAAGGCTACTTGGATCAGAAATTTTAGGAAAAAACACTTTCCCGAGCATGAGATCAACAAGTTGATTTATGGCATGGATAGTTTTTGTATATTTCCATTTTATTTCTAGTTTCTTTAGGCATATTACCTTTACAACCTTGTTATAAATGGAAACATCCTTGATGACATGGATGAATAGGATTTAACACATCAGTTCTTGAGTTCTCCCAGAGAATCAAACTTTACTTGGGTAATCAACTTATGTCAGTTTAACCTTTATAGAAAGGTCAGTTATCTTTTGGTTATTCTTTTTCTTGTTGAAGAGTGGACTGCTTCACATGAATTTTAGGGTTTTATAACTTTTCTTCATTGGAAAGTGATTATCGGTGGAAATCTATTTAATGTTAGCTCCCTTGAATGGATTTGAAGTTTGTTACAATCGAGGGATTATATAGAGTAAGTGTTATGAGTTACCATCTTGTTGTTACACACTTGTTTACCATTGTTTGGGTTTGGTACAAGTGATTGAGGTTTTTTAGGATGTTGGAGAGTGTTGTTTGGTTGAGGATATGGAATTGATTCTTAATGTTGAAGATGTGATTGCCACCCTTATTAAACTCTCCAAGGTTTTTTATGAGAAGACTGTTGCTTTTATTGGCATTGATGGCAAGGGTGTGGCAAGGAAAGAAGAATGGTTGTTAATTTTGGAAGCTTAAGTGCTGCTTCTATTATTAAGGTGGAAATGGGTTTGGCCAAGATTGAGTTGTAAGATTATACTGATTTATAGTTAGGTTTAACTGATTATTCCAAGTAGAATTGAAATATCAATTACCTTCATAAGGAATATCTTGAGTCATGGGGTGTGGTATTCCTCCCCTTCTCTAGTTGATGGAGTAGACATGCTCCATATTCTACTAAGCTCTCTTGTACAAGGCCGTCAAAGTGAGTGGAAATAGACATTGGTTATAATCATGAATATATTTTCATGGGATATAGTTTTCTACATTGTTTCATAGACATTCATAACAACCATGCCTTTTAGTGCATTTTGGACAGAAATTTCTAAAATTCTTCTCAACCTCCTCTTACTTATTTTTTACTTAGAGGGTATCAAATTATACAACTAGTTAATGTAAGATGCATGTGTACATATATTTTAATAGCTTATCAATATCTACTTTTGTTATTATAACTATATTTTTACAGGGTTATACAATGACCTCCCTTGTTCCCTTTTTCTTCCTAGTAGCATTGCTTCAATAGGTTTTGCAAACATCCAATATATTGTGATAGGTAGATTTAGAGATATCTTCATATGCACTCTAGTTCAAGGCTTCCATCCACTGTCTCTTGATCCTCTCAAGTGTATTATTTTAAGAGAATCTTCATCTATTCTGTACTTGGTAGATATCTTTTAGCTAAATTATAATCTTTGAGCATAGTCCTCTAAAGACTCATCCTCTCCCTAAGTCAATTGGATTATTTCATCCCTATAATCTCTTTCTTTGCAATATTTTGAGTGTTTATTTGTGAAATGGTCTTTCATTTGCTTCCATATCTAAGTAATATGCCCATCAAGGCCCATGAACCCTCAAATTTTTACCTCCTTTAAGGTATAAGTGAATAGTCTCGACTTTTGAACATAATTTTTATAGCCTTAGCTCTTATAGAGGACTTTAAATTTGAAAAAAAAAATGGGTGGTATTTAGTGGCCATCCCATGGAAATGTGGAAGAACAAGTGGATTGATGCTCTTCATTCTTACTCACTCCCCTACTTTTAGGGTAGAAAACTTAAACATCACTTGTTCTTCCTCTATTTTTTCTTCTACTCGTCTTCCACCACAATGAAAAAAGGGAAGCCCAAAAAATGAGGATGAAGAAGTTTCCAAATCCTTTTCATTGTCAACACTTACTTCTATCTCCATGGAAGTCTGATTTGAAATTTCCATGAAACTATTGACACAAGGCTCCTTTCTTATTTTTACCTCTTATTCCATGTGTCTGTTATAATATTTTGATAAAAATCTGCTTAATTTATCCCTATTATGATGTATGTATTATTCTTGAAAACAACCCACCAAATACAAAAAATAAGACCATTTGAAGAAGGAAATTCTCGGGAACCTTAGTTCCTTCATCCCTTCATAATAGAATATCCATTTACACGTGATTTCTTCCATTAAAAAATTAGCACTTCAAATAAAATAGTGCCCAAAATTGGTGAGAAAAAGAATTGAAATAATAAAGCTTGTTGGATCCCAAAAGAACACATTTAAATTATCAACCAAGGGAAGCATATACGTGTGAAATGTTGTGAAAAATATTTGAGGGTAAAAAGGGCTACATAATCAATTATGTATAGCTTTATTTTAAGGAATGGAAGCTACATGTGTTTATATGATCTAGGTGGATCTTCATGACCAATAAAAGTTGATGTATCTAAATGCTAATAAAAATTCCTCCATGTCCGGGATCTCTTTAATAGCTTTCCAATAGTGCTTGAACGGAGTCAAACGGACATAGTATGAGAAAGTTATGGCGTTATAAAGTTTTAGCCTAGCAAATAAAAAGGATGATAGGGTTGCCATGTGGTATCACCAGGGACTGACACATGGTTGTATGACAACTGATGTGGCAGTACAAGTGCTGATGTGGTAGGTTTACATGGCATTATGGGTGCTTACATGGCACTGATGTGGCAAGTTGATTGTGCAACAACGTGGGCCAATCAAAAGTTGCCACGTGCTAATCCCCAATTGGACAAGAAGTTTTGAGCAGTGGGTAGAAAAAAGGTCAGCAAGAAATTCAGACCTTCGACCTCCTTAGCATAAGTGCATCAATATACTGCTATGACAACCAAATTATGTTGTAAAAGTGGATGGGAAATGGATATTTAAATTTTATGGTTATAACCATCATAAAAATTTGGAGACTCACAGGCATGACCTCGTAACCTCCATGTTACCACTTGTTGATGCCTCGAAAATCGTTGCAACAACATCAGGGAAAACCACCCGGTCCAGACCTTAATGCAGCTCCTTTTCCATTTGGTGTGGTGGCTCCGACTGGAAATAATGGGACCAATTTTCCAATGATTAATAAAAAGGGGATGGATAAATGAGTGGTTTTCTAATATAATGGTAATGGATGAATGATTTAATCTAAAGAGTAAAAATATGAATAACTATCCTATCCCAGGAAATTTCTGTTTTTAGTGTAACGTTTGATAATCTTTATTCACAAGCAGGCATATAGATGACTCTATTGGTAAACAAAGACATTCATTCATATGATAATTACTTTGTTCAAGTAGTTGAACAAAGTAATCATTAAAACATTATTACACTTATCATTTATATATCAGTGATACATATATGACTAAAAGAATAGCATTCCTTAAACATTCAATAGTGAAAAATATAAGGATTGATGTTGAAAACACATACATATATCCAATGATAGCAAGAGTAATCAAATGATTATTCACATGAAAGAATGAAACAAGATCATAGATAATAGTACCATATGTGCTGTGAATCACTCCCGATATCAATCGCATTCAAATTCCTTTTTCCAACTTAGAAATACTTTCACATCAAGGCAGTAGTGCACATCCCATCAAATCTTTCTCCGTTAGAATTTGGAATACTGGCCCAGTCTTTATAAAAAATATATACGAGAAGCACAATAGTGCAACTTCCAGATTTGAGTTTTATACAAAAACTGAGGACCCTTTCTAAATGCATGAAAGTGTCTATAAATACTTATTAAACTAACTAACTACAAAAATAAAATGCTATTAATTGGTACAACTAAACCTTTAGTATCTCCTCCACAATAGGTTTCTTGGTAGTCGGCAACATGATTCATTGTTTCGGTTGTTCTCCTTTTGATTTGAGTTGGCAGATTGCAAGCATTGGTTTCAATTCTGGAGGACGACTGAGACGAGAATGGAGTTGAGCTGAGTATGTGGCATCATGGATTTCGGGAATGATACAACCGATCGCATCGGTTAAACATTTGAGGGCGGGCCTTTGACAGTATGGTTTTACTAAGAAAAACCAATAGGTATCCCAAATTAAACTTTGGATGCCAGCGATTAATCTTCCATTCTTCTCCAACTCTTGATTGCATGCTTGCTCCAATGTCTTGGATGACAGCAATTTACCTGGGGTGCATTGTGAAATCATGTTAGACAAATAAAGAGTGTTGTTGATTAGCTCAATTAAATTACTTGTAGATAATCTACATCTGGAAACCTCTCTCTCTGCTTTCATCAGCTGTGACTGCCATTCTAAGAAAAGGATCTCCTTGTGTGATTCTAGGATTTTGGGTAGATTTGCTGCCTGCCCCTCATTGGTGTCTTGCCAAGCAAGAAAGTTTGTCAGAGTCTCATCGGTTTGTTCCAAATCCTGCCTAGCATCGACTGATTTGTCAACTATTGATGCCATTTGTTAGCACCTAAATTTGCCTTAGGCTGAAGGAAGGCAAAATTCAGGGTAACCACAAACCACGCTCAGTCTGGTAGCTAGCCCTACCAGAACAGGAGAGGTCTCTCTCCAAGTCACGCTCAGTGAATAAATAAACGATATGGTCTCAAATGACTTACAGTGAAATATTGATTTTAGGCTAGTAAACAAATATGGATACAAAAAACAATTTTGTATAAATGACTGAGTTTCTGGGATATATGGGACCAACGAACTATGAGCAGAGAATTTAACACAAAGGCACAGTTTACTTCGTGAGGCAAGACAGGCGGAAAGTCTAGCAATTAAATTTGAAATAATGCGGAATGGAAAGATTGTTAAGGAGGGTGAAAAGGGCATGAACAACATGAATCCTTTTCAACAGAAGAAGCACATAGAACATGAAATTTTCTCACAGGCAGAGAAATAAACATGAATTCTACCTTATCTTACTTAGAAAATTTCACCGGAAATGAATATGAATGAACTATGAAACATAAAGAAATACATATGAAACATAAAGAGAACACATTTGCTACACTCACAACCACATGAATCTCATGAAACAAAGCTGCTGCCTTTCATTAATCCTCTGTCAAAATATATAATGAAGAACTGAGTTTCTCTCCCACAGTCTCCCAGAAATTACCACCAACCAACCATTTGCAAATGGTTTGCATACAATAAATATACTATGCCATGAGGAAATAGAACGACCAAGAGTTGGGGAGTTTCTCAAATCATTACAAAATGGAGATGGAAAGCCAACCATTAGCTACAGGTGCAGCGTTACAAAAATGACAAATGGCTTGGGTGACCATTTGCCTTCCTTTGCCACTTGGATAAAAGCCAAACTCTTTAAAAATTTCCTTAGTTGCTAAAAAAAGTGAAGTGTAGATGAGCAGGCCCACTTGGAGAAAGTTGCGAATTGAAATGTCGCAAAGCGGAAGAGATTTGGCCTTTTTCTCTATATGTGTCGCGCCCAAATCTATACGCGCCATGCCACTTTGGAGGTTGTTTTGAGGTACCTGAAGGAGTCCAAATTGTGCCCAAGTGTTCTTGTTGGAAAGCTTGGCCTGTCTACTTTCCAACCCAAGTGGAATTTCTGAATTTGGTACTCATTTGCCTCTCCAAAACTTCATTCTCCCAAGACTGCTTCCTGTGAGTCAAAATAGGGGCAGAGAGGTCATTTTTTGAGTGTTTTTGACCTCGTGGAAACTCAAATCATGCCCAAATTTCTTGTCCATGCACCAGTAGTCGTGATTTTTCATTTTGAATCCAAAAATGCAAACCATTTCCAATTTAGAGTTCCCAATCCTAAGCGTCGCGCCAGTGGCGCGGCGCACAGGGAGAAAATCCCTGTTTTGTGCCCAAAAATTTGTCAAGTGACCAAAAATGCCCCAAAAATGATCCAAATTTCTTGGCCATGTACCATCAGTCATGATTTTTCATTATGAATCCAAAATGTAAACTTTTTGTGATTTGGACCTCCCAATCCTAAGTGCAGCGCCCAAAGCTATATGTGTCGTGCCTTTTTGCAGGAGCCTTTGGGAGACCTTCCCGGTGTCCAAATTGGGTGCAGGATAGCTCGTTCGAAATTTATTTGAGTCTACTTTCCAACCAAACCATAATTTTTCAATTTATAGTTCGTTGGCCCTGTCAAAAATCAAATCTCCAGAGACTGGTCAAAATGTGCCAGATGAGGCTGCCTCAAGGCAGAGTGTTGTTGCGGTCAACTTTTGAATGCCTTCCTCAACTCAAGATTAAGCTCATGATAGCTCATGGGAAATATATTTGTGTCTAGTTATCATATGACTCATCAAGTAAGTCATTTTTCCAACCAAGCTAGGAGAAAACTTGATTTTCCCAAGGTCACTTCAGAGGTGTATCAATTCTCCCAAAACGATTGTATTTTTGACATTTCTCTAAAACCATGACACCTGTGTAAAAAGTGAAGGATTTTTTTCCTTCATGGTTTGTTTTGGACAAAACCCTCTCTCAGTTTTCCCAAATTTGTCTTTGATTGCTCAGAAACATCATTTGAGTGAAACCTATCCCGATGTGTGCGACAAGGGATTTGCCGAAATGAAGTGAAATGAAGGGGATAGGGGGCTTCTAAATTCTTGAGAAAATTTTTGGAAGTGGGGAGGGATGTTGGAAAGTAGGGGAAAGTGGAATCTCATAAATTGAGTGAGGGGAAGGGGTCCAAAAAGGAAAAACACAGGCCTAGCCTAGAAAATTGCCAAGTTGTAGCAAGAAACTAGGGTTTGTGCGAAAATGAGGAATTTGGGGGATTTTAGTGATGGGAAATGTTTAATAAGGTACATTATGGATAGGGGAAGGTGTATGAACATCAGGATACAAGTTTTTCCAATGATTTGACCATCCAAGAGAAATTAGCTTCAAAACCCTAGGAGAGGGAAATGAACCTTGCCTAAGCGCAACTGAAGCATGAACAAGGTGTAAAATGACTTAGTGGAACTTTACATGATGATGACAACCCTTTGAATGATGGTACACTCAATTGAATGGTGACATGGAACGTCATTTGGACAGCTTTGACAAGGGTAAAATCAAACCCTAGACCTAATGCCTAGTGAGCAAATTTTGCTTGAAGACTCACTGAAATGACAAAAATTGACCTTGACACCTTAAAATCACTTTGTAAGAGCATGTTTGATCACTGGAGGAAGGCTGCAAATACTGACTCTAACATTAGCTCCAATGGGGGATGGTATCTCTAGCTCCTTGGAGGTGCCAAGGACTGCAGATCTTTGGGTGAGCAGACAGTGCCTTCGTCCATTGGGCTATGGAGTCATTATTTCGACAAACCACACAAGACTCTGACTCATTTATTGACTGAAACCTGAATCAGAATGACGTAATTATGGAACCAACATGACTGAAAAATTGACTCAATGTAAAAGGAAATGACTCATGACTAACTTAACTAAAACAAGAACTTAGAAAACTTGTTTCAATGGCAGCAATCCATCAAGATTCGAGGGTTTCAAATTATGATGACAGCCACCTGTGTACTAATGCAATATGTACAATCATGTGTAGTCTTCCAATGTAACCAATCAAGTAGATGCCTCCTTGATTGATTCTTGTGATCAGATCTTCTGGTCAACAACAGATACTGGTAACTGGGCTTCCAAAAACATAATTGACCATGATCTCCTTCATCACTCAATACTGCAATAATCACCTTCACTGCTGACTGCAACAAATTTTCCATTGGATCCTGAAAAACATGAAGATTGACCTCTTGCTGGAAAAACAAGGTATCTTTTTCTCTTGATTATGGTCTTTCTTCATAAATAAGAGTATGTTCCGGGTCTTCAAAAAATTTTGAACAAGTGGATGAACAAATCTCCTTTTCAAAGAACATTTCAAAACATGAGACATATGAGGAGGAATCTGAAAGGGAATCTTGAATGGTATGATCTTCTGAAGTCTGAATATATGGTAGGTAATCTTCATACGATAGGATAACCAAATTCTCATTTCATTCATCACATTCATCAATCATGATAAAAGCAACTTCAAATGTTTCTTGAAACCTAACAATAACATTTCTATCATCTACCATAAATTCATCCAGAGGAACTTTTTCACTTGCTTGAGCAAAGATCTCATCTTGTTGTTCAAGAGCTTACTGGATTACCTCTTCATGAAGACTGTGTTCTGATGACATGAGAACATTTGGATCCAAAACTCTGTCTTCTTCATCCCAGATGATTTCAGCAGCAGAGTTCTCTTTCATGGGACGTAGTACAAGGTTTTCTTGGTCATCACAATCTGAATCTACATCTGAAATGGCTGTCTTAACATTATCACATTCTGAATTTGAAACTTGATTTCTCTGCATGCTGTCTTCTTCTATGGACAAATCTGAAACGACACTTTTTCTTTCATCACTTTCAGCCATATGGAACTCTTCAACTTGCTGATCTATAAAGTTGTTCACTGGACTATCATCCTTTTCAAAAGAGGAAGAAGTTTCACCAACACTTTCTTGACCATGTGTGCACTGCAAATCCGCTTTAGCTTGAGTTGGAACATAACCGTGCAAGAGTTTATTTATCTCGTCTTCATACAAAGGAGATAAGACCTTTTGTTTCCTTTTGCTCAAACAATGATTGTCTTCATTAATTTCAAGTGAAGGTGTATACAAATATTCCTCATACTACTGATCCATTTCATGTAATTCATGTTGACTGTCAAGATGCAAAATTCCTTCATTTTCCACCATACAAAGATCTTGATTCTGCTGCAAAGTTTCCTGAGAATCTTGATGGGACTCTTCTAGTTTCTCTTCATGTTGCTGAAATGGATTCTCGTACAAGGCTTCCATGATCTCATCATCCATAAAATTATCATACTCATAGTATTTTTCAAGGCTTTCAATAAAAGTAGAAGCATGTTTGCAACAGTCATGAACTAGATTTAATGATGGATAAGAGTCTTTATATCTTTCAATGAACAGGGCATGAAAATCCTTTAGACAGTAAATACAAGCAGCAGACAAATTTTCATACCAATATTGGACTTCACCTTCCTGAGTGGCCAGGAATATCTTCATTAAGCAATCTTCAGGAAAATCAACCTTCAACTTGCGAATATGCATGTGAAATCGAACTAGATGTAAAGCACCGTCCTTCTTATCATCATCTTTAAACGTAGGCAAATTCCTTGACCAATCTACCTTCGGAATTTTATTTGGAAAGCCTGGAATGTGATCTCAGCTCATGGGAGCGTATCTTCTTGCAATCCACTCCATGTTGAAAAATCTCAAAGCTACTGATCCCTCTACAGTGGAGTCACCATGAAGCACCAGTTGCTGGATTCTTCAGTGAAAAGAGTTGCCAAGTGAATGATTTCAGTCGTCTTCTTATGCCTGATCGTTGTTCACCATAAACCATCAGATCTGAGCTTGATAGATGTATTGGGGCAAAAAATCTTCAAGCAAACCATTTTCTCCCCAACGGAGTCGCCACTATGTTAGCACCTAAATCTGACTGAGGCTGAAGGAAGGCAAAATTCAAGGTAACCACAAACCACCCTCAGTTTGGTAGCTAGCCATACCAGAACAGGAGAGGGCTCTCTCCGAGTCACGCTCAGTGGATAGATAAACAATATGGTCTGAGATGACTTACAGTGAAATATTGATTTTAGGCTAGTAAACAAATATGGATACAAGAAACAATTTTGTATAAATGATTGAGTTTATGGGATATATGGGACCAACGAACAGTATGAGCAGAGAATTTAACACAAAGGCACAGATTACTTCATGAGGCAAGATAGGCGGAAAGTCTAGCAATTAAATTTGAAATAATGCGGAATGGAAAGATTGTTTAGGAGGGTGAAAAGGGCATGAACAACATGAATCCTTTTCAACAGAAGAAGCACATAGAACATGAAATTTTCTCACAGGCAGAGCAATAAACATGAATTCTACCTTATCTTACTTAGAAAATTTCACCGGAAATGAATATGAATGAACTGTGAAACATAATGAAATACATATGAAACATAAAGAGAACACATTTGCTACACTCACAACCACATGAATCTCATGAAACAGAGTCGCTGCCTTTCATTAATCCTCTGTCAAAATATACAATGAAGAACTGAGTTTCTCTCCCACAGTCTCCTAGAAATTACCACCAATAAACCCTTTGAAAATGGTTTGCATACAATAAATAGACTATGCCATGAGGAAATAGAATGACCAAGAGTTGGGGAGTTTCTCAAATCATTACAAAATGGAGATGGAAAACCAACCATTAGCTACAGATGCAGCGTTACAAAAATGACAAATGGATTGGGTGACCGTTTGCCTTCCTTTGCCACTTGGATAAAATCCAAACTCTTTAAACTTTTCCTTATTTTCCAAAAAAAGTGAAGTGTAGATGAGCGAGCCCACTTGGAGAAAGTCATGAATCGAAATGTTGCGAAGCGGAAGAGATTTGGCCTTTTTCTCTATATGCATCGCGCCGAAATCTATACGCATCACGCCAATTTTGAGGTTGTTTTGAGGTACCTACATGAGTCCAAATTGTGCCTAAGTGTGCTTGTTGGAAAGCCTGGCCTGTATACTTTTCAACCCAAGTGGAATTTCTGAATTTAGTGCTCATTTGCCTCTCCAAAACTTCATTCTCCCAAGACTGCTTCCTGTGTGTCAAAATAGGGGCAGAGAGGTCATGTTTTGAGTGTTTTTGACCTCATGGAGACTCAAATCATGCCCAAATTTCTTTTCCATGCACCAATAGTCGTGATTCTGCATGCTGAATCCAAAAATGAAAACCATTTTCAATTTGGAGATCCCAATCCTAAGCATCGCGCCACAGGGAGAAAATCCCTGTTTTGTGCCCAAAAATTTGTCAAGTGACCAAAAATGCCCCAAAAATTCTCCAAATTTCTTCGCCATGTACCATCAGTCGTGATTTTTCATGCTGAATCCAAAAATGAAAACTTTTTGTGATTTGGACCTCCCAATCCTAAGCGTCGCGCCCAAAGCTATATGTGTTGCGCCTTTTTGCAGGAGCCTTTGGAGGCCTTTTCGGTGTCCAAATTGGGTGCAGGATAGCTCGTTGGAAAGGTATTTCAGTATAATTTCCAATACAACCAGAATTTTTCAATTTAAATTTCATTTTCCCTATCAAAAATCAAATCTCCCAAGACTGGTCAAAATGTGCCAGATGAGGTTGCCTCAAGGGAGAGTGCTATTACAGTGAACTTTTGAATGCCTTCCTCAACTCCATATTAAGCTCATGATATCTAATTGGAAATATATTTGTGTCTAGTTGTCATCTGATGCATCAAGCAAGTCATTTGGCCAACCAAGTTAGGATAAAACTTGATTTTCCCAAGGTCACTTCAGAGGTGTATCAATTCTCCTAAGGCGATTGTATTTTTGACATTTCTCTAAAACCATGATACCTATGTAAAACATGAATGAGTTTTTTCTTCATTGGTCTCTTGTGGACAAAAACCTCTCTAATTTTGCCCAAATTCGTCTTTGATTGTTTAGAAACATCATTTGAGTGAAACCTATCTCGATGTGTGGGACAATGGATTTACCAAAATGAAGCAAAATGAAGGGGATAGGGGGCTTCTAAATTCTTGAGAAAATTTTTGGAAGTGGGGAGGGATGTTAGAAAGTAGGGGAAAGTGGAATATCAGAAATTGAGTGAGGGGAAGGGGTCCAAAAAGGAAAAACATAGGCCTAGCCTAGAAAATTGCCAAGTTGTAGCAAGAAACTAGGGTTTGTGCGCAAATGAGGAATTTGGGGGATTTTAGTGATGGGAAGTGTTTAATAAGGTACATTATGGATAGGGGAAGGTGTATGAACATCAGGATACAAGTTTTTCCGATGATTTGACCATCCAACAGAAATTAGCTTCAAAACCCTAGGAGAGGGAAATGAACCTTGCCTAGGCGCAACTGAAGCATGAACAAGGTGTAAAATGACCCAGTGGAACTTGACATGATGATGAAAACCCTTTGAATGATGGTACACTCAGTTGAATGGTGACATGGAACGTCATTTGGAAAACTTTTACAAGGATAAAATCAAACCCTAGACCTAATGCCTAGTGAGCAAAGTTTGCTTGAAGACTCACTGAAATGACAAAATTTGACCTTGACACCTTAAAATCACTTTGTAAGAGCATTTTTGATCACTAGAGGAAGGTTGCAAAGACTCACACTAACACCGTCATATCACAAAGGGGCTCAACCAAAGAAATGTTATGACATAATAGTCTCAACTGTGTAACCAATGCTTTGTTAATCTGTAGCACTTCGGACCTGAAATCGACAGGTTGCCGAAGACTCTTGAACTTCTCTACTTGAAGTGATAGCTGAGAGATTTGCTCATCTTTCGTTTTCATCATTAGTTCATTCATTGTCTTTAACCTGGCTAATGCTTCAGATAATTCTTTTTGCTTTTGTATTGCGCTTGAGTCTATTCTCTGTTTCTCTTCAAGCAATTGCTTATTCAATTGATTGTTTAATTGTTGTTGTGTTGATAGTTGTTGTTCCAACTGTTCAATTTTCTGTTGTGCTTCGGACACCTGTGATTGCAACAAAACAATCGCTTGGTCCTTTTCTTTAAGTAGATTACTTACTTCCAATGCCTTGTCCATAGTGGTTGCCGAATAAGCTCCAGCATACTGAGAAAGCTTTGTTAGGTCCTCGGAAGGGTTAAACTCTTCTTTCCATACTACATTAGCTGTCTCTGTTTGTGCTGGAAACAGGGAAGGTTGATCAAGTCTTCTCATTTTCCTTTGTCTTTTCACTACAGCCATGTGCTTGGGACTGTAAAAGACATCTAATGGAGGTATGTCCTCCACCTACAAAATAATTTGATCGGAGGGATCTTTTTGAATCATTTCTAAATCCATACTAGGGGGTAGGCCGTTGGTTCCTTCATTTGGAACCGTTGTTGAGGTTGTATCTTGTCCATCTCTTACTTCTGTTGTATTGGCACCTTTTGGACCTTCAAGATTGCTTATAATGGAGTTAAATTGCTGCCATTCTTGGAGTAGTTTAGGATCAATCTGAGTATCCACATTGATATTTTCGTTGCCCTTATCCTGCTCATTTTTTTGCTATTTCTCTTGTTCTTTCTCCTGCTCTTTCTCCTGTTCTTGTTCTTTTCCTCTTTCAAGAATTTTTTCTACAGCAGGAGGTTTGTCAATGATTTGTTGCTCAGGC
The DNA here is from genome assembly GCA_000404065.3 of Pinus taeda. Lineage (NCBI taxonomy): Eukaryota > Viridiplantae > Streptophyta > Pinopsida > Pinales > Pinaceae > Pinus > Pinus taeda. Next base: position 139,384 of record APFE030165491.1, read on the forward strand.
TCACTTGATTGTGTTGTCGGGATAGTAGCTAATAAGTCTAGAGGTAGAGTTTGCAACCTCTGTTCTCTGATCTTATTGAATTCTACTAGCCTTTCATCGTTATATCTCATTTTGGCCAGTGTTTGTACCTGGAATAATGACTCTGCCGAAGAAAACAAGTCATCAAAATCATCTTTCTCATGATCAAACCTTGTAAGTTTAGCTTGTTCAAGCACGGTATAGGAAACTTTCCTTGGATCGAATTGCCTATTAGGAATGGTTGCAAGATTAAGAATATTTATTTTCTCTGCCTCCTTCACGCATGCTTGTAGTCATGCAAAGTATAAACACCGCATCTCAAAGGAAAAGTAGGCCAAGCCTGCTTTTTTGAAGTCCTAAGAGTCTTGGATGTTCCTGCGGTTGTAATTTGGTACGCCAATTCCCGGGCTAACAGCTTGTCAGGTATATACAGAGGAAGGACATGAGGTCTTGCAAGGCTACCAAAAACTCTTATGTATGTGAACTTATCTTCCCCAAACCAATTTCCTACAGCGGTTAGGTCAACCTCTGCTTCCGAAGAAATCTTTGGGGCAGGCTTATCAAAAATGGCATAGTAAATAGGCAACATAAAACATTACAGATTTGGTACAAGTGGTCCTTATAGTGCGCCTTCCACAACTTTTGGTGATAAATGTGAACTGGCATGGGGTCTTGTGAAGTCCATCTCCACCCAGTACAGAAAATTCATAATTGAAACAAAGAGTATCTAAAATATAAGCACTAAAATAAAACAAAGGAATAGACCTATCGGTCATGCGAGTTTTTGCTCTAAACTCAAGAATTGCAGTGGCTAATTTATCTGAAAATATATTTCCCCAATCCATTACTTCACTGTTAACTGCCACTTCCATTAAAGGAACCATTTCAATAGTGAATTTTGCAGAATCATGTAATCCTCAAATTCTACACATCATTGCTCTGACATAACAGTAAGGAGAACATAATGAATCTATAGAGTACTTACCTGAAGATTCATGTTTTTGCCTTGCGGGGTTCTGTCTCCACTCCCGAATTGGGGTTGATTCAGTCTCATTCTCACTTACGAACTTCTAAAGAAAGGCTTTATTGTATTTCTTTTGAGGTTTGGGAAAGTGATACATTTTCCTTAAGTCATCAGGCTAAAATGAGTCGAAGACGATTCCGTCAACTGTCCAAAATGTTCTGTTTAAAATCGGGATCTCCTCTACTGCCCATCGCACTACATCAGTGTATGGAAGAATTTTTTCATGAGCCTCTATTCGGTGTACATATGAGTCAGCTAAATCTTTCAGGGAAGCCTCTAATTTTCTAGTTGAATCTGCGGTAGCTTGTACTGATATTGTCTCAGGCTCCTATGCTTCAATTAAATTATATATGTTTACCAACTGGTGTTTCCAAGGCCAAGGCACATAGTGTCTGACATCAATCCCTTTTTGCTCGGTCCTGGATCAGTGGTGGATTGCACTGTTACTGCGGGAGCCGCTGCTGTCACGAATCTCTTGGATTTCTTTCCCATTTGGTCTGAACTTGTTGTTTCGGCGGAGCTCTGCGCAAGGAATAAAATGAATGTGATACAGAGAATAGGTAATGTGAGCCAATATGAAAGAATTAGTGAATAATGAAGGATTAAAATGATACTGCCGCAAATACAATCTCAGGGAAGATCTCGGCATAACTGCTTCATTAATTGGTCGCTTAACCTGTCAATCATGGTAAAAAAGTTCTAAATACTCATCATATCATTTATATGTCGAATGATTATTTCAAGCGTGGCTTGAGTTTTTTGGTGAATAATCACAAGTAAATTGTTATCGGGAACGGGAAGGCTTTTAATAATAATCCAAAATAATGCATGCAAGCCTTTTAAATCTATTTTGAAACTCGCACCTTTGATTTATCGGATCGCAATCGGGGATGAGCTCAGGTCGTAATACTTATATTATTGCAAAATCGCCGATCCCTGATGCCGATACACCTTATCGCATCGGGAGATTTAAAGGTGTCTTAAACTTGCGCTACGTTGTATCCCCCGATTGTCGATAACGATATCGCATCGGAGAAATAGGGGAGGGCCTTTTGTTATACTTGTTGCTCACCTTTCCCGATAACCGATAGTTGTTCACTTTTCGGATCGGGGTAAGTCAATGGGTCTTTATATTATGTTTTCTTTTTTGTTGCGATATGTGATCTTGCGATCTCTTTATTGCAATAATAAAGAATTGTATATTTATTCATAAGACCGATTTCATATGTGTTCAAAAGGTTTATAATATTACGTTTCCTTTGGATCTTTTGGTGAAGGGTTTTGTAATGATGAGTTGATACCAATTTATTCACACATCTATGTTTAAAAGGGACCCATTTCATATTATAGTTAGAAAGAAAAATTTTATGGAATGGGGGGTTGTTGTACAGCACAACAATTGGCGATTCACTGGGAGAAACAGTTATCTCTGAAAAATGTTTAAATACTTAAACTTTCTTTATATAGCAATCTTATCTAAGAGGAGAATTCTAATATAACTAGGTATATATAAATTCTGAATATAATAATAGTTATTTCTGCTATTTTCTTCTCTTGTTAAAATTAAATACATTCTAAGTTTTAAACTAGCCTTAATTGGTTGATAATGATAAAACAAAGAACTTTTCCAACTTAGCTTTATAATGACTCCTTTGTCATAGGTAGAGCCTCTGCTGCCAGCAAACGTCTATAGTCTCGACAAGGATACCTTTTAACCATTTAATCGTCCATTATCCCATCCATTTCAGAGTATAATCAAAAGAATGAATCCATAAATATGAATTTCATATTTTGTATCACTTTTCTTTTTTCTTATTTTGCAAGATAAAAAGCCATTGTCCTGGTTTGGTGGCCAGCTATTTGACAATGCCATTCACTGGTTGTAATTTAACTGAACAAGTTGGCTCGTGATGAGACCCTTGTCTTATAATTATAAGCCATTACCCTATTTTGGTATGCAGTATTGGTAATGTCAATTGAACTATTCCCCAATGATCATGGTAAGCAGACTTGTAATAAGACCCCTTATCTTTTATATCAAATATATTTTAGAATTACACTCTGAGTAATCATAAACTTTAATGAATGGGAGGAACAATTTTCTCCTTAAGAGAGCATGGATGATAGGGTAAGAGTTGAAGATGCTAAGATTGAATAAGTTTCCATTTTTATATTGATAACCGCTTTTTGGCCATTTGAAAACATTAAAATGATTTACAGTACTTCTAAATCTTGAGAAGATTTCACAAAATAAAGTGGGGTTTCAGAATCTAAATATACCTAATTTCCTAGAAATTTTCCTTTTGTTTAAGGTTTCCATTTCTAAAAGTATATATCAAAACTATTTCTTTTGAGAAACGTTTTCAGTATAGCAAAGGCCAATGGAAGATATCTTACAACTTTATTTTCCAATAATCCTAAAAACTATGAACACAAATTTTGCTGAAAATTGAATATTTACAAAGGGAGAAGGGGTTACCTCCTCAATTGAAGAATTTTTTCAAGATAAGGCCATTAACAGGAAGAGAATCTCTCTTACATGATACATCTTGCAATATGAAATTAGAAGGGCCTATCTTCTCATTGATTTGAAATGGTCCGAGCCACATTTTCTAGAACTTAGTGTGTTTTCCTTTATCCTCATGGGCTTCGTCCCATTTCAGAACTAGATCACCAACTTGTAGTTGTTTTGAACTGGATGAAGTTGAATCAAAAGATGACTTGATAATTTGCTGATTTTTTGCATGTATAATTCTAGCTTTTTCCCTTTCTTTTTCTAATTTTAAAATTTGATCATGTCTTAGTTGAATAGAAGATGAGGGACTTTCTTCAATAAACTACACTAAAGCTAGAGATGGAAGTACTAAATTGGTTGATATGACAGCTTCCTTCCCATATACAAGATTAAATGGAGAAGTACCTATGGAAGCCTTCTGCGTTATCCTGTCTACCCATAGTGCAAATATCAAAGATTTATGCCAGTTTTTATGATTCTTCTCAATAGTTCGCTTAATGATTTTGATAAGATTTTTATTGGTGGATTCTGCTAAACCATTACCTTGGGGATAGTAATTCGCAGAATATTTCAATTTAAACCCTCTTTTGATAGCGAACTCAAACATATAATTTCCAGAGAAATAAGATGCATTATAAAAAACAAGAGCATTTGGGACACCAAACCTGGTAATAATGAATTGATCTATGAACTCTATAATTGCCTCAGAGTTTGTTGTCTTCAGAGGAATTGCTTCAACCCACTTAGTAAAGTGATCAATGGCAGTAAGGATATACTTATGTTGTTTGGATGAATGTGGAGTGATTTCCCCAACGATATCCAATCCCCATTGCTTGAAAGGTTGTTCAACGTTGATTGGTTGCAAAGGGAAAGCTGGTTTTCTTTGTCTTCCACTGGAGATTTGACAACTTCGGCATTTCCTTACATATTCGTGAGTGTCTATGAACAGGGTGGGCCAATAATATCCAACATGAATGATTTTTTGGGTTGTTGTATCAGCTCCAAAATGTCCTCCTGCTGGTCCGTCATGTAGCTCCTGCAAAACTTTTTGCACTTCAGGTTTTTCTAGGCATCTTAATAGAATTGAATCATAATTTCGCCTAAACAGTACATCTACAATTATGAAGTTTTTCGCTTTTAATATAATGGCACGTTTGTTTTTATAGGAAAGATTAGAAGGTGTGTATCCATTTTTTAAATAGAAAATCAGATCTGCATATTGTGATTCAGGATCTATGATACTTATCTGATTGATTTCTTCAGTATGTTCTGTACCTTCTGGTTCTTGAATATTGGATGCTCCTGCTAATAACCTGCAAAAACCTTGGCCTCTGACAATCTTTGCTGGCTTGATTTCTAAGTCATATTCTTGTAATGTTGTGACCCAATTTTCCCTTTTTTCTCCTAACTCCCTTTGAATTAGTAATTGTCTTACTGCTGAAAAAGGAACTATAACTTTTGTATGAGATTTTAAGAGGAAGGGTCTGTAGTGTTTGACGGCTTTATACACAGCAAATGCTTTCTTTTCAACTTCTGAATAATTAAGTTCATCACCTTGAATATTTGAACTATAAAATGAAATTGGTGCCTCCAAGTTTTGATCATTAATCTGAGTCAGCACTGATGCATAAGACGAGGTGGATGCGAGAGTATACAGTATGAAATGACTTGAAAAATTGGGAGTGCTTAAAGCAAGGGCGTTAATTATTGATTTTTTGATAGAATCAAATGCCTCTTTTTCTGCATATCCCCATATAAACACTGAATTTTTCTTAATCATTGTTTGCAATGGTAAAATAATCTGGGAAAAATCTGGAATGAATCGTTTAACAAAGTTAATTTGACCCAAAAATGACTGCATGGATTTTTTGTTATGAGGGAATGGAATATCATAAATCTCTTTAATTCTATCTGGATCAATATAAATACCATCTTTTGAAACAATGAAGCCCAAGAGCTTTCCTTGATTAAGAGCAAAAAAGGAATTTTTTGGATTGAGCGAGATACCATACCTTTTGCAACGTTCAAAGATTTGTTTTAAATCATGTAAATGATTAGACCTTTTCTTTGAAAATACAATAATATCATCTAAATAGACAACTACTGTTTTATTGATCAATCCTTTGAATGCTATATCCATTTCTCTTTGGAATGTAGCTCCTGCATTGATAAGTCCAAAAGGCATTTTTTGGTAAGCATAAGTTCCCCATTTAGTTCTGAAGGTAGTTTTAAGATTGTCATCAGGATGGACCAAAATCTGGTTATATCCAGAAAAACCATCTAAAAAGGACATCAACTCAGAACCAGCTACTGAATGGAGTATCTTCTCCATGGTAGGTAAAGGGAAGTTATCTTTTTGGCTTGCTTTATTAAGATTTCTGAAATCTATGCAAATCCTGATGTCGCCATTTTTCTTTCTAATAGGCACCATATTGGACACCCAGTTTGAATGTCTGACAGGAAAAAAGATCTTAGCCTTCAAGAGTTTGTTTATTTCGGTTTTTATTTGACTCTCTAGGTTAGGATGAATTTTCCTTAACTTCTGTTGGACTGGTTTTTGTTCAGAAAGCATTGGAATAGTTGTTGAATGATCGATGCATCGTATGTTTTCAAATCATCATATTTCCAAGCAAAGACATATTTATTTTTTCGTAATAACCTAATGAATTTTGTTCTTTCTTCCAAAGAAAGTCCTAATCCCAAATTGATGTTTTGAGGGTTTTCCTCGGTACCTAGGTTTATCAATTCAAATCTTAAAGTGGATCTCTGGAGCTTTGAATTGGTCACCTGTTTAAACCTGTCTTTAATATCATAAAGATCTTCTAGCTTAACCACTAGTTTTGGTATTGAGTTTTCTTCTTGCTTTTCCTTTATTTGAAGGTCATGATCACTTTCATCAATGATTTGATCATCATAGGACTTGTCAGAAGTCAATAAATTTAAAATGTCTTCGTCATGATTGAACACTCGCCAATTGGTGACGTTGTCGGTAATTGATGGTCTAAAAATTAACTCTACTAAAAATTTGTCTGGGCTGTAATCTTCGGAAGGTCGGAGTTTAGAAGCAACATTAGCTAGCAAGTCTTTTGTTGCATTCTGGGATCTAGGGATAGGAGAAATATTGAATGCTAAAAATTGAGATATGAGTTCCTGCACCAAAGACTGATAGTGTTTGAGATTACTAGGAAGACAGTGAATTGTATTTCTAACTTGTTTTATGACAATTTATGAATCACCAAACACTTTCAAATATTGAACTTTAAGACCAATAGCTTTATAGAGTCCTTGAACTAAGGCCTCATATTCAGCCATGTTATTTGTGCATTCAAATTCCAATCTACATGATAACATAGTTTTTTCTCCTTCAGGGCTAACTAAAATACACCCTGCTCCTGCACCTTCACTAGATTTAGACCCATCAAAGTATAGTGACCAAAATAAAGAATTATCAACAATTTTATTTATAGTTTCCTCAGCAATATTCACATCTTGATCTATCGGTTTGTGAAAAATTTTCAATTTGGGATGTGAAATTATTTACTGAGAAAGGAGATGGTTGGGCAGTGAAATTGCCAAAGAATGATTCGGAAGAGTAATTCCCCAAAATATTGTTATTGAATGCTATTGGTTGATTCTCCTATTCAAATTCAGTGACAGTATGGGTCATCTGTTTCTCCCGATCGATTTTGATTTGATTTGGCTTTCCTTTGTAGGGTAGCCACATATGGGACCAATCGGTAGAAATATAACCGTGGAGTTTCTCAAACCAATCCCTACTCAAAATTAAACCATAAAATTCAGGTATATCAGCGATTAAAATATCAATTCTCTAAGCCACTCATGGATCAGCTGATAACCTGATAGTTACGGAATTTATTTCCCCTAAAACCTAGACCTTGGTTCTATCCAACTATACAATATGAATTGCATACTTTTGGGGTTCAATGTTCAGTTTGGAACAAATTGAAGCTGGCATTATGTTAGAGGATGCCCCTGAGTCAATCAAACAGTTGTGTAGATTTCTATTATATATCTCATAGGTCAAGAGAAAAGGGGGAGTATAATAATTTGATCTGTCTTCAATTAAAACTGCATCAGTAGCTTCTACTCTACCAGGAGGTGGTTGACCTGAATCATTTGCAGCTTTGGAGAACACAACATTAGGAAGAGGTGAAGAAGGTATTGCATTTAGTTCCTTAAGAAGTAATTTATGCTGATGTTTGAGTTTGCTAAGTTCAAACATAGTAATGTTTGCCTTTGTCTTCTTCATATCATCAATAATATTGTAATCCATTGAATCTAATACTACCAATGTCTTAGATGTTGAAGGTATGTTTGAGGATGATGGTTGATTTTGGGATGTTGTCGCCGCAGATTTCTTTGTGGGAACATTTTTTTTTATAGTAGTGGTACCTACACTCCTTTTCTTTGAAATTGAATGAACAGGTTCAGGAGTACCTTTACTCCTGGTAGTTACAGGAAAAGCTTCTTGTTCATTTTTTGTATCGGAGTTAGGTAAAATGAAGTCCCACATTCCATGGCATTCGACAACCTCCTCTTCTTTGGGTTCGTCGGATGGTAAGACTGTTTCATCTTCTTCTTCCTCTTCAGGATCTGAGCCTGCATTAGATATAAAATTTGGTGGTTTTGACTCAGGTTTCTTAAAATTTCTAAATGGCCTCTTTGTTGAAGTTTCAGCTACTTGTTTTTTTATTTCAACCATTTCATTTGACATAGTTGTGAGGACCTTTTGCAGACCCTCCATATCATATGGATCTTTAGGGGTTTTCTTCTTTGAATCATCTTTAAAAGAAACTTTCTTGGATTTTCTATCTTCAAGAGCAGCTTTCTTTTCTAAAGCAATAATGTGTTTCTCTACAGCAAGCATCTCTTTCATGTTTTCAGCTAAAGTTGGTTTTGCAGCTCTATCTACAAAAATGGCTATATTTGAGGGTAGAGCTGTTATATACCATTCGCTTCTGATTTGCTCACTTGGTTTAGAGTCGGTTGGAATCTTATTCAAGAGTTTATTGACTCGCGAGTTAAATTCCTTGATAGGTTCTCTAGATCCTATCCTAAGATTCGAAAGATCGTTGATTAGTGTTGCTAAAGATCTATCATCGCCATACTTAGTGAGAAACTGTTCTTGAAAAATGTTCCAGATGGTAATGGATCCAGAGGGTAGGGAAAAATACCAAGACCCAGCTGATCCTTGTAAAGTATAAGGGAAAAGCCTAAGGACAACATCTTCTTGTGTCACTCCTTTTAAATTAACTGATAACATGAATTGTTAATATGTTCTTCAGCTAGTGTTTCGGCATCTGGATTAAATTTCGGCAACCATTTTTCAGGAGAATCTGGCAATGGATGTAATGGTGCATGAATAGTGACTACACCAGGGCTATTCCATGGATTCTGAGCCATCATAGAACTAATAACAAATGATATTGCCGATGAAATTCCTGGTGTTTGGGGAGGAGTTGGTATTGAAGATTGAATAGGTTGGGATGTTGAAGTTGGTCATCCCTGCTGAACAATAATGTGTAATGGAGGAGTGGATGGTTGACTTCGCACCGGAGAAGATGAAATGGAGGATGATGATGAGAAGGTCTCACTGTCCGATCCTTCAATGTTCTTTTTAGCCTTTTCATTTTTGGTAAAGGCATCTCAGTAAGTTCAATACCGAGCTTTCCGCTTTGAAGTCTGGTGAGAGGGTGAGGTAGATTGAATTGTGAAGTCTCACTGCCTTGAGATACTTCAAATTTTTGTGGTGATATCGAAAAGCCTTGAAGTTTCTGGATGAGAGACTGAACTTTAGGAGACTCAGGACTTAATCGATCTAGAGTATGATGAGATTGAGCAGTGGTAGTTGACTCCTCTTCTTCTCGTTTGAATACTCGTGTTCCAGAATGCAAACGAGAGGTTCGAGGTGAGGTGGAGGGAGATTTACTCTCAGAATGGTTTATAGCTTTTGATTTACTCGCCATTCATAGTTCATGCCCTCCTTCTAGCGCCAAAAATTTTGATGCTTCGAAAATCGCTACAACAATATCGGGGAAAACCACCCAGTCTGGACCTTAATGCAGCTCCTTTTCCGTTTGATGTGGTGGCTCTGATTGGAAATAATGGGACCAGTTTCCCAATGATGAATAAAAAGGGGATGGATAAATGAGTGGTTTTCTAATATAATGGTAATGGATGAATGATTTAATCTAAAAAGTAAAAATATGAATAACTATCCTATCCTGGGAAATTTATGTTTTTAGTGTAACGTTTGATAATCTTTATTCACAAACAGGCATATAGATGACTCTATTGGTAAACAAAGACATTCATTCATATGATAATTACTTTGTTCAAGTAGTTGAACAAAGTAATCATTAAAACATTATTACACTTATCGTTTATATATCACTGATACATATATGACTAAAAGAATAACATTCCTTAAACATTCAATAGTGAAAAATATAACGATTGTTGTTGAAAACACATACATATATCCAACGATAGCAAGAGTAATAAAATGACGATTCACATGAAAGAATGAAACAAGATCATAGATAATAGTACCATATGTGTTGCGAATCGCTCCCGATATCAATCGCATTCAAATTCCTTTTTCCAACTTAGAAATACTTTCACATCAAGGCAGTAGTGCACATCCCATCAAAGCTTTCTTCGTTAGAATTTGGAATACTGGCCCAATCTTTATAAAAAATATATACCAAAGGCACAATAGTGCAACTTCCAGATTTGAGTTTTATACAAAAACTGAGGACCCTTTCTAAATGCATGAAAGGGTCTATAAATACTAATTAAACTAACTAACTACAAAAATAAAATGTTATTAATTGGTACAACTAAATCTTTAGTATCTCCTCCACAATTGGTTTGTTGGTAGTCAGCAGCATGATTCATTGTTTCGGTTGTTCTCCTTTTGATTTGAGTTGGCAGATTGCAAGCATCAGTTCCAATTATGGAGGACGACTGAGACGAGAATGGAGTTGAGCTGAGTATGTAGCATCATGGATTTCGGGAATGATACAACCAATTGCATCAGTTAAACATTTGAGGGCGGCCCTTTGACTGTATGGTTTTACTAAGAAAAACCAATAGGTATCCCAAGTTAAACTTTGGATGCTAGCGATTAATCTTCCATTCTTCTCCAACTCTTGATTGCATGCTTGCTCCAATGTCTTGGCTGACAGAAATTTACTTAGGGTGCATTGTGAAATCATGTTAGACAAATAAAGAGTGTTATTGATTAGCTCAATTAAATTACTTGTAGATAATCTACATCTGGAAACCTCTTTCTCTGCTTTCATCAGCTGTGACTGCCATTTTAAGAAAAGGATCTCCTTGTGTGATTCTAGGATTTTGGGTAAATTTGTTGCCTTCCCCTCATTGGTGTCTTGCCAAGCAAGAAAGTTTGTGAGAGTCTCATCGGCCTGTTCCAAATCCTGCCTAGCATCAACTGATTTGTCAACTATTGATGCCGTTATATCATAAAGGGGCTTATGACATAATAGTCTGAACTGTGTAACCAATGCTTTGTTAATCTCTAGCGCTTCAGACATGAAATCAAGAGGTTGCGGAAGACTCTTGAACTTCTCTACTTGAAGTGATAGTTGAGCGATTTGCTCATCTTTCATTTTCATCATTAGTTCATTCATTGTCTTTAACCTGGCCAATGCTTCGGATAATTCTTTTTGCTTTTGTATTGCGCTCGAATCTATTCTCTGTTTCTCTTCAAGCAATTGCTTATTCAATTGATTGTTTAATTGCTGTTGTGTTGATAGTTGTTGTTCCAACTGTTCAATTTTCTGTTGTGCTTCAGACACCTGTGATTGCAACAAAACAATCACTTGGTCATTTTCTTTAAGTAGATTACTTACTTCCGACGCCTTGTCCATAGTGGCTTCTGAATAAGCTCTGACATATTGAGAAAGCTTTGTTAGGTCCTCGGAAGGGTTAAACTCTTCTTTCCATACTACATTAGTTGTCTCTGTTTTTGCTGGAAACATGGAAGTTTGATCAAGTCTTCTCATTTTCCTCTGCCTTTTCACTATAGCCATGTGCTTGGGACTGTAAAAGACATCTAATGGAGGTATTTCCTCCACCTGCAAAATAATTTGATCGAAGGGATCTTTTGGAATCATTTCTAAATCCGTACTAGGGGATAGGCCACTAGTTCCTTCATTCGGAACTGTTGTTGACGCTGTATCTTGTGCATCTATTACTTTGGGTGTATTGGCACCTTTTGGACCTTCTAGATTGCTTATAATGGAGTCAAATTGTTGCCATTCTTGGAGTAGTTTAGGATTAATCTGAATATCCACCTTGATATTTTCGTTGCCCTTATCCTGCTCCTTTTTTCTGCTCTTTCTCCTGTTCTTTCTCCTGCTCTTTCTCCTGTTCTTGTTCTTTTCCTCTTTCGAGAATTTTTTCTATAGCAGGAGGTTTGTCAATGATTTGATGTTCAAGCTCGCTTGATTGTGTTGTCGGGGTAGTAGATAATAAGTCTAGAGGTAGATTTTGCAACCTCTGTTCTCTGAGCTTATTGAATTCTACTAGCCTTTCATCGTTATATCTCATTTTGGCCAGCGTTTGTACCTGGAATAATGACTCTGCCGAAGAAAACAAGTCATCAAAATCATCTTTCTCATGATCAAACCTTGTAAGTTTGGCTTGTTTAAGCACGGTATAGGCAACTTTCCTTGGATCGAATTACCTATTAGGAATGGTTGCAAGATTAAGCATATTTATTTTCTCTACCTCCTTCTCCACATGCTTGTAGTCGTGCAAAGTATAAACACTGCATCTCAAAGGAAAAGTAGGCCATGCCTGCTTTTTTGAAGTCCTAAGAGTCTTGGATGTTCCTACAGTTGTAATTTGGTAGGCCAATTCCCGGGCTAACAACTTGTCATGTATATACAGAGGAAGCACATGAGGTCTTGCAAGGCTACCAAAAACTCTTATGTATGTGAAATTATCTTCCCCAAACCAATTTCCTACAACGGTTAGGTCAACCTCTGCTTCCAAAGAAATCTTTGGGGCAAGCTTATTAAATATGGCATAGTAAATAGGCAACATAAAACCATTACAAATTTGGTACAAGTGGTCCTTATAGTGCGCCTTCCATGGCTTTTGGTGATAAATGTGAACTGGCATGGGGTCTTGTGAAGTCCATCTCCACCCCAGTACAGGAAATTCAGAATTGAAACAAAGAGTATCTAAAATATAAGCACTAAAATAAAATGAAGGAATAGACCTATCGGTCACGCGAGTTTTTGCTCTAAACTCAAGAATTGTAGTGGCTAATTTATCTGACAATATATTTCCCGAATCCATTACTTCATTGTAAATTGCCGCTTCCATTAAAGGAACCATTTCAATAGTGAATTTTGCAGAATCATGTAATCCCCAAATTCTACACATCATTTCCCTGGCATAACTATAAGGAGAACATAATGAATCTACAGAGTACTTACCTGAAGATTCATGTTTGTGCCTTGCGGGGTTCTGTCTCCACTCTCGAATTGGGGCTAATTCAGTCTCATTCTCACTTGTTAACTTCTCAAGAAAGGCTTTATTGTATTTCTTTTGAGGTTCGGGCAAGTGATACATTTTCCTTAAGTCATCAGGCTTAAATGAGCCGAAGACCCTTCAGTCAACTGTGCAAAATGTTCTATTTAAAACTGGGACTCCTCTACTGCCCATCACACTACATCAGTGTATGGAAGAATTTTTTCACGAGCTGCTATTTGATCTAGATATGAGTCAGCTAAATCTTTCAGGGAAGCCTCTGATTTTCTAGTTGAATCTGCGATAGCTTGTACTGATATTGTCTCAGGCTCCTCTGCTTCAATTAAATTATATATGCTTTGCCAACTTGTGTTTCCAAGGAAAAGACACGTATTGTCTGAAATCAATCCCTTTTTGCTCGGTCCTGGATCAGTGGTGGATTGCATTGTTACTGCGGGAGCCGCTGCTGCCGCAGATCTATTGGATTTCTTTCCCATTTGGTCTGAACTTGTTGTTTCGGTGGAGCTCTGTGCAAGGAATAAAATGAACGTGATACAGAGAATAGGCTATGTGAGCCAATATGAAAGAATTAGAAAATAATGAAGGATTAAAATGATACTACCGCAGATACAATCTTAGGGAAGATCTCGGCATAACTGCTTCATTAATTGGCCGCTTAACCTGTCAATCATGGTAAAGGAGTTTTAAATACTCATCATATCGTTTATATGCCGAATGATTCATTCAAGCATGGCTTGAGTTTTTTGGCAGATAATCACAAGTAAATCGATATCGGGAACGAGAAGACCTTTATTAATAATCCAAAATAATGCATGCAAGCCTTTTAAATCTATTTTGAAACTCGCACCTTTAATTTATCGGATCACAATTAGGGATGAGCTCGGGTTGTAATACTTATATTATTGCAAAGTCACCGATCCCCGATGCCGATACACCTTATCGCATCGGGAGATTTAAAGGTGTCTTAAACTTGCGCTACGTTGTATCCCCCGATTGGCGATAGCGATATCGCATCGGAGAAATAGGGGAGGGCCTTTTGTTATATTTGTTGCTCGCCTTTCCCGATAACTGATAGTCGTTCACTTTTCGGGTCGGGGTAAGTCAATGGGTCTTTATATTATGTTTTCTTTGTTGTTCCGATATGCGATCTTGCCATCGCTATCGCAATCATAAAGAGTTTTATATTTATTCGTAAGACCGATTTCATATTTGTTCAAAAGGTTTATAATATTACGTTTCCTTTGGACCTTTTGATGAAGGATTTTGTAATGATGAATTGATACCAATTTATTCACACATATATGTTTAAAAGGGACCCATTTCATATTATAGTTAGAAAGAAAAATTTTATGAAATGGGGGTTGTTGTACAGCACAACACCACTCAACCATGTTACCATTGCACCACCACAGTTTCATTGGTATGCAACCAATAGTACGTATATTTGAAGCTTATTGGTCATATAATGCCCAAAATAGATGGTCTACGGTCTTGACCCAAGACCTTTTCCCATCTAGTGCAACGTTCCAACCACTACGACAAACGGAATGCCTTGTTTGGAAAACAAAGAATATTATATTTGAATTTTGTTTTAACAACACTCTACAATATCACAATTGTTTGTGGGTTTGAACTTGCAACTTGTCCTATATAATCCAAACATTTTTTCCAATGTGCTAAGAGGATTTGTGTTGTTAGGATTGTGAACTAGAGTGCTTTTAAGATATTGATACTTTGTACATTTCTAAAGAAAAAGAGGTTTTGGAGCCCGGTTTTTTGTTGTTTTAAGAGTAGGAAAATGGTTTTTTGGATACCACAACCTCTATGGCAGACTTAGGGACAAGTATTTTTGCAAGTTGGAGACCTAGTGAATGTAAGCATCACATTTTGATCATTTAATAGTGTTCACTTGTTGGAAGCTAGTTTTCAAAGACGTAGCCCACACTGGGTGAACTCCATTAACAAATCGAGTTTTACTTGTCTCCATCTTTTCAGTTATTTATTGCTTTGGTTCAATCTTTCCATTCACTCATTAAGCTAACTCACACATATATTTAATGCAAATAAATTCATGAATTTTGGATCCTTTTATGCATATTTTTTATAGCAAGGTTTCTAATGTTCTACAATAGAAGTCATCCATGAGTAAAGTGCCCTTGGATAATTGGTTGGTGTTACAACCGCCATAACTCCTTGAAACCAAAACTATGTTACTGAAAGTAAAATGATGTATTCAAAACTCAATTCCATGTAGAAGAAACTAACTATTGGTAAGGTAATTAAATGCTTTATAAATAAAACTAATCTATGGTGTGTAACTTCCATTGCAAATGAAAACATGCATAGAAAGGTGCATTCACTGGCAGCCTATTTGAATGATCCCTACCTAGATAAGACCAATAAATCCCTTCTTTAAGAACTTAGATTAGCTTAGAAAATAATAGCCTTTTAATTAATTGGTAGACTTCAAAATTTCAAACTCAAATCTACAACTCACAAATCCTTGTTGTATTCAACTCCAAAATCTACCATTGTCTACTATCATTTGAGCTATAGATCATCATAAATATTATAAATAATCTTTGGATTTCTCATAATTTCTAAAGAACTCCAAAGCTTGATATTTATAATCTTACCCCTTGAATAGTTAACTTTATCTTCATTAATTACGACAATGTATTGAGGAATGATATTCTAGGGTACACGGTCCTCCTTCAATGTGGGAACTGATGGTCTATTGGAGAGTTCGCAAAGTGTCTCTTCCTCTTGGTTGATGACCTTGATGGGATGTTGTGGAGTGCGCAACCATTTATCATCTTCTTAGGATGGAGAAATGTGGAATGTGCACTTAAGTAGCTTCTCATGTTTACTTGTTTACGCCACAAGAGCAAGTCAAGCTTGCATTCCATAATTTCTAATAGTTGTATTATTGTCTTCCTTGTAAATTGATGAGTGTGTACAAGATATGGAATAAATGATATGTTATCAATCAATTGACCTTTCTCTTTGATGTACTTAGAATGGGTGTTATTGTTAGGTGTCAAATGCCAAGGAAAATAATAAAACAAATTTTCTACAGTGGTAGTGATCAAGTATATTGAAATCAAAAACCCATTAGAAAACACACCATTACCTTTTACTCATTAGCATGAAGAAAAAACTCAAGCATATTCATACAATACCTCACAAATTACAACTAAAAATTAACCATTTTAACAATTAAATAATAAAATATCAATGGATACAAAATTGGGAAGCTCAAAAATTATTAATCTTAATAATGAGATAAATTCAAGAGTATCAATAGGTAAATGGTTATGCATAATGAACAAAATTGGCCAATTCAAGAGCCCATCAATGAAAATGGAGGCCCATGAAGTAGAAAAACAATAATATTTAAGACAAATTGATATCCATGGGTGGCCAAGGAGGTGGTATCTCTGCTGGAACAATAGTAGAGAGACATTGAAAATCTAAACATCTTTTATAACTCTCTATATCCCCTTGGTTTAGTAGTTAAAGGAAGAAAAGAAAAATTTGGGATAAATGGTTGATTTCTTTAATAATGAAGACACCCAATTAAAAACCAAAAACCAATGATTGGTTTAATTACTACTCCCACTGAAAGTGAGCAAAACAGATGCCAATGCACTAGATACATTATTGGATGAAGGCTAAGAAGAAATTGAGATATTGAAAGATAATATTTAGGGGAGTTGGAAAGACAAAATTTTCTCCTCCCATCATTTTGATTTAGAAGTAGGAGATTTGGCATCCACTAAACTCAAAAAAATAAGAAAGTAGTTTGCAAAGGAGCTTGAAGCATGAAGGGACCATTGATGAGGTTATACCTATGAAAACACTCGCTCAAAAGAGAGGAATATTTGAAAAAGTGCGGCCAAAAGTTGGATAAGGTTGTGAAATCTCTATTTGATGTCAAATTTAAATTGGTTAGTCACTAGGAATACAAGAATGAGTGGTAGGAAGGTATGATGAGGCTATTGAACACTCCAAATTGACGAAAAAATTAGGGGCCATTAAAAGCATGGTATGGAACCACATCATTGAGGATTCTCCCAGGATTATGGATAACTAGTGTTACTTCGTGGAATTTGAAAATCATATGCACAAGTACATAACTACCTACATGAAATTAGAGAATATATTAAATATAGGGCCCGAGTCTACATGTATGTTCTCTAAATAATAAACAAAGTCCATCGTATGAATTAGATATCATGATAATTAATAATAGGATAAAAGTGTTGATGAATGTCGACACATGCCAAAGGAAGTTGTACAAAGATTGTGAATGCTCAAACCACAATTAAGGACATCATGGATAATGTTGTCACTTAGGGATAACATCCTTTAAATTTTTTGAATTTTCAAACCTCTAAACATATTTCTTTGATTGATCCTTAAGTTTCCATGTTTATGGTAGGCCCTACACATTATATCCATGCTCAAATATTTTTTCCTCCTTCCCCTAGAAACCTCTTGAGAAATCATTTTAGATCAACTAAGCTTTGTGTTGCCCATTCATGACATCACTCCCTTGATTCTTTGAATTCCTCATAGAAATCCTGAAGGAAAAATATTTTTTCGAAGGCTTTATGGAAAGAAGTTAGTTTTTTTGAACTAAGGAGGGATCAATAGTCATGCTAAGTAGACTGATGGTCCTTAATTTTCAAGCAAATTAGGATAAACAGGGCCCAAAAATGTTAGAGTGTTACATATGGCCAAGATCTCCCCCACAAAATCAAATCAATGATTCTTGTGGATTTACAATGGTTGGCTCCATTGGGTGCCCAAAGTGTTAAAAGTGTCACGAACAACTAGGATGACTCTTGGAAGAACATATAAATGTTCAATAATAATTTGTTAGGGTAAGAGTAAAATGGAACTTGAAATATAAAGAGTTTCGCTAAAAACTACAACTCTCCTAACAAAAATAGATCTATGGCCTATGTTCATCCATAAGGTTTATTACATTGTCATCAAAGATCAACCTAAGTTTTTGCAAACGACCAAGATCTTACATTAGATTGAGATCTATAGCCCAGATCTTCCCGTGGCCTCTTCCTTTTCAAATCAAATATATCTCCCCCTAAGTTGTGAACAACCAAGATCGTCCTTGTAATATGAGATATTTTACCCAAAGATGGGAATTATTAACCAAGAATGATTGATGGAGGTCCCCCCCCCTCAATGTACAAAATTTTAACATGACAAGTAGAGACCAATAGTTTATATTTTTCCCACCAATGTACCAATGACTCAAATTTGATTAGTATGAAATCACTCATAAAGAATTAGAATCAACCAATAACATGGAGACTCAGTTGAGATTTCATGTATTAGATCTTCCTAGCCTAATGAGAAATTTCCATGTGTCCTTACCATAAAAGGAAATAAACGACTATTGTATAAAGTTTTCATTAATAGAAACATGTAGAATTCAATAGGTGCACAACTAAGTGTTTTTTCCATTGAATAGAACCACGAAGCCTTTATTCCCACATTATTGTGAAATCTTGAAGAAAAATCAAATATCTGGAAAAACAAAGTGTAAATAAAGAGAAAATAGATAAGAACCCATAAGAAATCACATCTCATATTCTCTTAGAAATATTATTTGATATCTCTCAATCCCATAGGTGAAATTTGACACTTTCACCACCATCCAAACCAATTTCCTTTTCCACCATCTAGGTATTATTATTCTCTTGGGTAAGTCACCTCATTAGCTCAATTTTTTCATTTGTACCTTTGAGAGTAGGATTCCACCATCCCAAGAGCTAAGACAACCCTCTTTGAAGGAATCCTCAACTATGTCCTTATGCCACTAGTATGATATGAGTGATGTTTCTTCCTCCAAATTTGCTTCTTTCATTGATAACTTCACCATAATAGCCACCATTACTCTCTAACTCTCCACCCGTCAAAAATTAATAGGAGCCACCTCTAATGAATCACTATAATGACAAGAAAAGACCCCTCAAATGTCTTTTGGCCTTGCCAAGCACATTGTCACCAAGACTTGCACATTTTCTGAATTCGTTAATCTAATTGCCGAAAATTGTGACCTTACGACTTCCTCAGTCACGTCTACAAACCACACATGAGTAATATTGACCATAGCTATAATAATCCTCTCTGCCATATTAAACACAAAACTTGTCATGATCTTTCTTTGAATAAAAAAACAATATTGATATTATTTCCAAATTGGAGTTTCTCATCAGAAAAAACTCCCATGTACAAACCGAAAATTTCCCTGAATGGATCTAGGAATCTACTGCCATATTTATCTTAATCTCGGAAAGAGAAGATGATTTAATGGTCAATGAATCCATGTTAGACATCATGGAGATCTTCCACAATCTGTACAACTAGATTCCTTCTTATAGACCAAGGCCATCACCAAGTGTATGAGGGAACAATTGAGAAATTTCAAAGTTGATAAACTTCCCCGTTATCCTTCCCACCTTGTCTATCTTTTCATTTTCTACAAAAAACTCTCTTTGGCCCACTTGAAACTATAACTAGTTAAAATGGTGTACCACAAGATGCATTTATTTGTTACAATGGGTTAAAAGAGATGACATAGTATCTTCTTTTGAAAACTATATCAATAAGCTCATGAACACAACATTTATAATGACATTGAGAAAGTAGATCAAGAGAATGGAAATTGAGAGTAGGGATTGTTGTATGTGTTTCCCGTAGGCAGTCCTTGACTACAAAAACTACTCCAGGAAACCAACTCAACCAGCTTTTAGGTTCAAGTTGTCCCCTGAACCAGAGGAGGCTCCCTTAGTGGTTACGAGGCTTTGTTTAACGTTTTTCACCTGTCACTGAACAATAGCCTTTGAAGCACAATGGCCAGATTTATGGTTTTAATTTGGGGTGGTTGGCGATCAATGACAAACCCTATCCATGATTAAAGGCCTCTCTCACAGGGTCCCTTCAGAACGTGTTAGCTTCTAACCTGAAAAATGACTTAACTTTTCAAGGATTATGATAGAAGAATGTAAGGAGATTCCTAATAATTGAGCAGTCAGACAGACTTCTTAACAACAAGGGAAATTTGGATGTGTGTAGAAGATTTCTATAGCACAACTAAACACATTGCAGAGTATTCAAGAAGACCAAACTGAAACCAATTCTAAGATGACCTATTTCGGATAGATAGTCCAATAAACTAGTATGTTTTAGTGGCTATGATTTTATATGGGATTTCAGAGAGATTAAGGCTTAATCTACACTTACCCACACCTTCATATAAATGCTTTGAACCTGTGTAGAAATAAGATATGAAACACTAGAAAGACATACTAGAAAACACAAAATTCTGTCAAACTGGAGTCGAAAGGATTTTATTAGAAATACTATAATAGAAGCTATGGCAAAGTGAAGAGCCTTGGAATCAAAAGCCCACAGATATTACTTTAATTGATGAAGTATTTATACAATTTCCTCACAAAATATCTTGATAAAAATATCAACAGCTATTACAAATATTTGAAAACTGTATTACAAAAATAGAACACAAATAAAGGTAACTAAAACTATTTGAAGAATTCTAGTACTATCCTTGAGGATTTATGTTGATAAAGAAGAGCAATTCGGATTTGATTGCAACTTATATTTGGTGAGGTGGCCTCCAAGTCACTAACTGTCTTTGAGCTTTTTCCTCCCAAAATTCTGAAAAATAGGGTCCTGTAATACCTTTGTATCTCCCAAACCATAATATATGTTAGAAACTTGAGAGAGATTTTTGTAAATTATGATGTTGGAAACAAAAACCTATTTCATTGTTTGAAAATTCATTTCCACCGGCTAGAAAACCGCATTTGAAAGCATTGGCTAAAAACATGAAAATTCGGGAAAACATGCCTGCAAAGATTTATCCGAATTTCGAAAACCATAACCTCTGTTATAAAACTGAGAGAGGTTTTGTAGAATATGAGGAATAAAAACATCCTCTAGTTTACCATAATTCATTTCTTATTATCCACAATATGCTTTTTCAAAACGGTGACTGAAACAGGGAATTTCTGGAAAATATGCCTTTAAAGAATTATTAGCATCTCCCAAATCATAACAGATGTTAGAGAACTGAGAAAGGTTTTTGTACAAGAGTATGTTATAAACAAAAACCTATTTCAGTTTCAGAAAATCCTTTCTCATTTGTTTGTAAGAAATGTTTGAGATTAATGTGATGTATAGGGAGAAAACATAGTTTTAACTCACCATGAGACAGGCATATGACGTGGAGGTAGGAGATGAAATGGAGGCACATGGTTGATGGTAAGGAAGTGGGGAATAATGTGGAGACAGAATATGAGTGGAGGAGGAGAGGGGATGTGGCGGGGAAGATGATGTCACTGGGGGAAAATAGATGTTGGTAGGAAGTGATGCGTGAATGTTGGGAGATAAGCAGATTTCGGAGGGGCCGAGGGGGGTTCGCGGTAAGTTGTTTTGAACGGAGGGGGTGTGAAATGATGGGAGACTACCATGTTAAGGGGGGCCCAGTGGCCATGAAACCACTTTTCAGACCTTGCATTAACGTCTCTTGGCAGAGGGGGTACGAAATGCCCCCCTTGTCATTGATATGGGTAGGGAAGATCTTAACCGTGCAAAAGCACCCGAACTTTTGTGAAAGCAACAAGATGTCTTGTCAATCCTCGATCATAGGTAAAAATCCAATTTAGAATTTATTACATCATTTAATCATGTTTAAATGCACGATTAACTAAATAAAAACTTAAATCTACATTTTTTAGGGTGCATTTACTCTTGGAGACCCATTTATTATTTTTAAACTACTAAAACCTATTATATCAGCTAATTTCGATGAAATTCGACTGATGATTTAATTTTATCCCTAATCTAAATTCATAAATTTTAAAATTGTTTGATCATGCAGTTTAATAAAAACTAATCATGTTACAACAGGGCCTACGTATAAGTGGGGACTAAGATTAAGAGAGGGTTGGTTATGGGGGGGTTGATTTATGGTGATGAACACATATGAGTTTGACTTGGCTCCTTGTAAACTTTCTATTAAGCTAGAATATGTCAAACAATTACTTCAGGTTTATGAGAAATATTTCTCCAATGTCCTAAAATAAAGGTTATTCATCTACCCCATTCCCATGGGAGGGTGTACATTCTCAAACGCCAAGGGTGGTGGGGAATTAGTTGATATAATTTAGACCATAACTTCAACAAGCACAAAATGGGTGCCTAATGGTTGAAGAGGTTATACCTCAAGCAAGATGTAGCTCCCCATGGCATGAATCCCCAAGATCAAGAATTTTATATCTATGATGAAATCCATGACAATGACAAGGATGAACATAAGTGCATTGAAACATTCCCAAACACTAAAGGAGGAGAAAGATCCACGAGGATTCACAATGCACGTACCTACCTCTACTTAATCAACCAAACACAAAACAAATAAATAAATTTCAAAATTATTGCGTTGAGAGGTGCTCCATAGTCCAATATGGAAGAGACGTTGTATTGTCCTATCTTGTCCTATCCTGTAAACATTTTTCTTTGGTCAAATTGCATAAAAATTAAAACAAAAATAAAATTAAATAAAAATAAAAGTAATTAATCAAAAGAAATTTGAGGTAAAATAGTCAATTTATCATTGGCTATTTTTGGGCTCTAGCTTTTGACAGCCCATGGTATTTCGGAAAAAATAAAAAATAAATAATAATAATAATAAATAAACAATAAAGGTTATGTGAGAATCCAAAGCGAGGATTCAGAGGATTAGGGAGGAGGATGGAGCGCGGTAACGGGGAGGTCTCGGCAGCTGGCGAAGAGCCAGATCTAGGCCCGTAGGGCCGAGGTTAGGGCCCAATAACGATGGACGGGGAGTAGGCATCGGCAGTCGCTCTCGTCCTGGTGGTAGATAGGAGGTATCGACAGGTGGAGGTTATCCAAGGCAAAGTACAGACACCTGGAGGGCATTGTAGCTGCAAATCGCAAAGGTAATTTCCTGTAGGGGGAAAACAGGAATAGGTTTTTACGGACCGTGATCTCTCAGCACCCGACAATCTGACATCGATTGTTTTCCAGAAACTAACCATGGTTATCTCGGATGAGGGTATCGATCTAGACCCATCCATGGAGGATATTCTCTCCGTTTGGGGGAAAGACCCAAACCCCCAGAACGTTGAACATTACTTCGGAACGGTGGAAGCCCTAGCCACACATCCGTTCTGTTCGGAGCCAGAGAAACAGATCCATATACCCTCCATTTTACCTAAGGACCAGTGTGAAACGGTAAATGTGTATCAGGGAGGAAAGATCCAACATTCGCTCTGAAGCTCGAGTCAGAAGACCTCGCAGACAAACCCGATCAACTCACCTTTCGGAAGTAACGGGTCTCTAGGGTTTGCAGGACCGGTCCCTTCTGGCGGATTGGAAGACATTGTCAACTTAGGAGCGAAGCTAGGGCACAGCCCGGTTGGAAATGCGCGAAGTTCGGTACCCATCACAAGGATTTCAATTGCAGCTTGCAGAAATAGCGCAAAAGAGATAGGAGGGCCAGATCAACGTCCTAAAGAACCCCAGGATCCAGGTGGGACGATAGGCGGTCAATTCAGGGGTCTATGGTAACTAAACAGCCTCGTCTTGATTCCCTAAGTTTTCTTCCAATTCATCGAAGGAGCATTGCCTGGAGGCTAGCATTATCTCCCAATCCCCCGGCCCTAGCACTCATAGAGGGCAGCAGGAGAATGAAGCCCTAGGAGACATCCCCAAAGGTTCAAAACCCTCAGAAGGGCAAAGGAAAAAACAGAGATTGATTAAATATCAAGGGGTTGAAGGTAACCTGGTATTGGGGATGGACGTCAAAATTGAATAAGTGTTGGAGGTAGCTGAAAGTACCCTGGTCGGTAGAGTAAGGGGGAAGTTTTTTTCTTCTGAATTCATCAAATCCTGGGGGAAGCAGAATTGGAAAACGGACCTAATCAGAGATTTTTGGGTTTTGACACTTGCAAAAGGGTGGTTCTTGGTCTGGTTTGAATCCAAAGAGGCAGCAGAATGGGTATTGCAGAGGAACTGGTCTCTTGGGCACATTCCGGTGCTGTTCAAAAAATGGAGCCCCATGTTTGATGCAACTCATGAAAAAGTTGATGTCTTTCCGGTATGGGTAAGGGCGCCAGGCTTGCCATCGTTCCTCTGGGTCGAATCAGTGTTTAAGGCGATCGGGAATAGACTGGGTACTTACCTAGAGACTGATATGTCTTTTCTGGAAACAAACAACAGGGCCATGGCGCGGATCCTGGTAAGCGTTAATCCTAGCAGAGGTTTGGCAGAGAAAATCAATCTTCAATATAAGGATTATGTATTTGAACAAATCCTGGATTATGAGTACTTGTCGTTCTGTTGCCATCGTTGCCACGAATATGGGCATCTGGCTAAGGAATGCCCCTTGGGAAGACGGAGGAGGAGGTTCCAGTGAAAGAGGGAGAGGACGGAAATGATCTATTGGCATTCTCAGCATCAAAATAACAAATAACTCCCTGTAACACAGGAGGAGGAATTAATGGACATAGACCTGCAACAGGGGAGCCATGCTCAGGAAGTTGACACTCAGGAACCTCCGAAGGATTTGCCGAAAGACGAAGCGCACCCAGAGGAAGCATCAAAGCCCGCGGACGAGGAGACTCAAATCACAGCCCCAAGCCCAGTTGAGGATCAAAGGATTTAACTGTTAAAAACGTAAGCTCGAACGATGGAAAATTGAAAACCTGTATTGAAAACTGTATTGAAAACTTATTAGCCGCTATTCCTTCCCTAGATTGAATCGTGATGGGTGTTGCCTTGATCCCTCCTCCCATGCCCAGCTTCCTCAATGCCCATATAACCTTCGCTCTTTGGTAACAAAACCCGGTTCTTTGCCTTCTGTGGGAGGCATTGATCCTTCCCCATCCTTGTGCCAGCCTGGGAAAAAAAGGGGTAGGAAGTCAAAACTCTCTGCGGCCAAAGTCCAGGCTATTTTTGATGTGGTAGACGGGAAGCAGCAATCTATCACAGGGGCACTTAGAGCAGTGCAAAGCCCCGGCCCTATTTTAAAATGATCATATCCTCTTGGAACTGTAGGGATTTAGCCAGTAAACCCAAAAAACTGGCCCTGAGGGAGTTAGTGTTGAACTCAAAGGCGGATGTAATCCTTCTCCAGGAGACCCCGGGAAAAGGGGAGGACATTGTATCATTTCTCAAAGCACTTCTCCCAGGATGGGATTTCACAGCTTTGGATGCTGATGGCCATTCAGGTGGCTTGGCTGTGGGGATCAGAGAAGGCAGAATCAAGATCCTGAATCAATGGGGAATGAAGCAGGTGATGGGGATTGAGTGTCAATCTACGGATTTTGATTTCCCTTTCACTATTATTAATATTTACGGGCCATGTCAAGGAAGGATCCCCTTCTGGAATGGTTTGATGGAGAGCTCGCTCGTGAAGAATAATTTCTTGGTGATAGGAGGAGACCTAAACTTCTCTTTAGGTAGAGCGAAGACTTGGGGCCCAAATGCAAGAGAGGATCTGCAATCTTATTTCTTTATGAACCTCTTAGCCTCAAACAATCTAATAGAAGCAAATCTCATCAAGCTGAATCCTACTTGGCGGAATAAAAGAGTAGGAGAAGCGAGGGTGGCAAAGCGACTAGACCGATTCTTAATCAATGAGGACCTGGCTGCTGCAATTCCTTTATTCAGGCAATGGGTAGAAGAAGGGGGGCCCTCGGATCATTTTCCGATATATATTGAGCTCTCCAAAGGTCCCTCAAAACCTCATGCTCCTTTCAAATTTAATGCCTCCTGGCTCCAAGATGAATCCTATAACAAGTTGTTTAATGAAACATGGATTCACCCTGTTAGAGGAACCCAAGAGAATAAAGGATTCTTATTTATGGAAAATCTCAAAAGATTGAAAAAGGCAACAATCTTATGGGAAAAGGACAGGAAACTAAAACAGAATGAGGACTTAACCAAGATAAATGAGGAACTCCAAAGGCTTGAAAGCATAGAGGCGGATAGCTATGCGACACAAGATTCTAAGGATAAAATTGTAGGCCTGGAGAAGCTCAAGAATCAAATTCTACTGGCAAAGGAGGAAGAATGGAGACTCAAGAGCAGAGCAATATGGCTTAAAGTAGGGGATGAAAACATTAGCTTCTTTCATAACTATGCTAAAGGGAGGAAGAGCGCCAATACTATCTGGAGTCTAAAATCTGAAGATGGAAGGGAAGCCAAGACCTTCGAAGCTCTTTCATCCCTCGGGGTGAATCACTTCCAATCCCTATTCAAAGACCCTGGTGAGATCACCATAGCGGAAGTCATCCAAACAGCGCAGTGTTTCCACAGATATGTGGAGGAGGAAGAAGCGGACCATCTAATGGATCCTGTCACCAAGGAGGAGGTGGAAAGTGTAATAAAGTCTATGGCAAAAGAGAAAAGCCCTGGCCTGGATGGTTGGTCAGTAGAGCTTTTCCTACACTTCTTTGAGCAGATAGGTGAAGAAATCACAGAAGTTGTAGAGGAGTCAAGATCGAAGGGAGAAGTCTACAGTCCTTTCAATGCAACCTTCATCGCCCTCATCCCTAAAACGGAAGCGCTGGAATCCTTTGAGGACTTCAGACCTATTTCCTTATGCAACAACATCTATAAGATAATCGCAAAAGTAATAGCTCTCAGGATCAAACCAAATTTATCAAGGCATATTTCTCCTGAACAATTTGGGTTCCTGAACGAAAGACAAATCCATGAGGCAATTGGTGTGGCTTAGGAGGTCCTTCACAGTGTTAAGATGAAAAACAAGAGGGGAGCGGTGATTAAAATTGACCTCTCAAAGGCCTATGACAGGATAAATTGGACATATATTCGCATGCTCCTAACGCACCTAGGCTTCAAAGTGGACTTCATCAGATGGATCATGGGGTGTATAACAGATGTCATCTATGCTATCCTCATCAACGGAGCTGCTACCTCTTTCTTCAAAGGATAGAGAGGGCTGAGGCAAGGCTGCTCTCTCTCCCCTTTGTTATTCCTCCTGGTGGCTGAAGGTCTAAGCCAGCTAATTCATAAAAGCAAAAGGGAAGGTAAGATAATTGGTATTGAGGAAGCAGTAAACTTGTTCATATCTCACCTACTTTTTGTAGATGATATCCTGATTTTTACTAATGGCTCCCCCAATGAACTTAAGGAGTTAAAAATTATCTTTGAGCTCTTTCTGAAAGCTACCGGAATGCAGATCAATCCCAGGAAATCTCAAATCATTGAAGAAGGTTTAAACAGACTCGAAAAGGAGCAGTTCAGTTTATTCTTTCCATTTGAAATGTGCAACATGGGCTCCCCTTTCAAGTATCTGGGGTTCTGGCTGAAGCCAAATGATTATAGGAAGGAGGATTGGTCTTGGCCAATCGCAAAGATTGAAGCAAGAATCAGTCACTGGAGTTTCAAATGGCTCTCCAGAGCAGGGAGACTGACCTTAATAAAATCTGTGCTTCTAGCCATCCCAGTTTACTGGGCAGCTCTAACATGGGTCCCAAAAGGAGTCCTGGAGAAAATTGGGAGAATATGCAACAGATTTCTGTGGGCAGGGACCAAAGAAAACTCGGTTCTCCCTTGGGTTGCATGGGAGAAAGTGGCGAGACCAAAGGATTGGGGTGGCTGGGGGATAAAAAGCCTCCCAGATTTCAGACTTTCTTTGGCTGCCAAATCAGGTTGGCGCCTTATAAAGATGGAAAACCTCTGGACAAGAATGGTAAAAAGAAAATATATAGATCCAACTCCCCTGGAAGATTGGATCAGGAACCCAAACAAGATCCAAAAGAATGCTTCTGCTATTTGGAAAGCCACTTTGGAGTCTTTCAAGGTGATTGAGAAAGGATTAGCTTGGAAGATCGGGAATGGTGAAAAGGTAAAGATTGGGAAGGACCCCTGGGTTGGCTGTAATGGCAACTATGCCCTCTCCCCTGACCTGGTTCAGCAGTTGGAAGAAAAAGGTCTCCGCTTCCTCAGCCAAGTGGAGAAACCAGGTTTCTCATCCATCTGGGGGCAAGCTTGGAAGAATGGAGAAGAGTTGGAACTGGAGCAAAGATGGTGGAATGATTGGAACATTTTCACTCAGGAACTATTCAGGTCCAATGTAAGGTTGAGCGACAGGCAAGATGAGCTATTATGGGCTCATGCAGACTTTGGGGAATATGCCCCAAAGAATGGGTATATCTTCCTTATGACAAGGAAAGGATGGGGAGATCTGGAGTGGTGGTCGAAACAGCTTTGGAAACTTAAGAGCCCTCCAAAATCTAAAATCCTTTTCTGGTGCATTTTAAGGAGAAAAATCCCAACTTGGGATATTCTGCAGACCATATTCATGCACGGGCCTGGGAGATGCACCTTATGCAAAGCAGAAGTAGAATCCATTAACCACCTTTTTCTTAAATTCCCAAAATCACTGAAGATATGGTGTGAGACTAGAAACTTATTGAACAATAAGCTCGTCTGGGAAGGAAACAATATTCAAGAAGCCTGGCAGAAGTGGTGGAATGAGCATCTGGATGGGAACCTGCGCAACCTCCCCCTAATCATCAGTTGGGGGATATGGATAGCTAGAAATAGGAGCATCTTCCAGGACAAAGATACCCCTGTAGCACTCACCGCAATTTAGGGCGTTGCCATCTTCTCTAGCATTCCAGAACCTAAGGAATCCTCCTCCCAAAGAATTGTCCCTGAAGTACAGATCTCAGAAGGAATCCCTTGGGCTTTCTTCGATGGTGCATCTCAAAATAACAAAGCAGGAGCAGGACTTGTCATCCATGAAAACCCATCTCACTCTCTAAAAGCTTCCGTGGGGCTAGGTACAGGCTCCAATAATTTTGCAGAATTGCTTTCCCTCAAACTCCTTTTATGTTGGCTCATCCAAAGGCACACCCTCACTATTCAAATCTTTGGGGATTCCCAAAATGTGATCAGATGGGTAAATGGTCAGAGTACATGCAGCAATCAAATCTTAAAACAAATTCTGGGAGAGGTTCAAAGACTGAAAACAATGTTTAACAGTTTTTCCATATGTCACATTTTTAGGGAAAGAAATGACATGGCGGATAATCTCTCTAAAGATGGTCTTCAACAGGATTTGGGCAGCTGGCAAATAGTAGAAGACGATCAAGGCCAAATCAGAAGATCGGATCAGCCACCTTATAATCAACCTTTCTGATATCTTTGGCAGGAATTTTTTTGTTTACTTACTATCATCAGAATTTTGTATTATATATAAAACCTCAAAAACACCACAGCTACGATATTGCGGCCTATTTTAAACTTTTCAGGAATAGTGACGGGTTGTTTTCCTCATTTCTGAGGAGACCCGGTTTTGGTGTTTTTCTTCATGATCAGTTCATAGTCTCTGTGTATGTTTATCGGCACAAAAGAACCACAGGGCAGCGAAAACCAGAGACAGCTACAACACTTAAATGGAACTGTTTTCAGGCTTAAGGCAGAAAATTTTTGTAATCTAGACTTGACAGAAACTCAGAATGAATAGTGATGCTTCGGCATATGCAATGTAATCCCTTGGAAAAAATAAATAAATAATAACTAATAATAATAATAATTTAAAAATAAATAAACTAATAAATAATAAACTAATAAAAATAAATAAAATAAAATCTATTAAGTATTCAAAATATTACAATGATTAATCCAAAAAACTACTACCCTCCCAACCTCACTCCGACCGGATTTATTGGCTAGGAGAGCTATGCAAAAATTGAGTAGAAATTTCCAAGTTTTACATAATACCCATAAAGAAAAACACCAAATAGCCCATAAGATAGAAACGATAAGTAGACACCCAACAATCATCACAAATTAAGGGGGGACATCATGAGTATGAAAAACACCCGGAGTTGTAGGAGGTCTTGGATCCCTATGGACATGGAATTCCATGTGAGCCAAGTGTACCTCCATCGCATCAAGACAGTCATTGGTATGCCTCATTGGTACGTCTTTGGTTCCTATGCAAAAGAAGCCAAACGGTCCAGCATATCACATTGGTTTTGCTAAAGGTCATTCATAAAAGCAATGACTTCATTTCGATCATCATGCCTCTGTTGTTGCATTTCCTCCAGAGTTTCCATGATTCTTCTATTTTGCATGTCAAGGGAATCCATAGAAGGTGGTTGGTCCACATGCCTCGGTGATGACACTTGGCCCTAGGCCAATTCCTCCTCCACCACATCACCCACCGCCCCTTCTTCCTCACCAGATTTCGCCTACACACCCTTGCTCGCAAGCTGGCCATAAGGTCCCACTCCCCTCTGGGCCCGACCTTGCCAACGAAACATAAAAGACGTGGCTACCAATGATTGAAAAGAAAATCAATCATGGGGGAGACACACAAACCAACTTTGACAAACCTCTAGGTCATCGCGCCCAGCCATAAATTTTAACAGTCCACCTAGCGCATAAAACCAATCTACAGACTCTAAATCCCCACCTAACTCACACACCACAGGAGCACTGAAGTAAAAAAAGCCCAGACAAAAAATTCCACAAGAAGAGCCACTACGACTAGCCAAATACCAGTTTTCCACCACCCAACCCCCCGATTGCCAATGGAGGGGAAAAGAATTACACGAGGGAAAACTTGCCAACACAAGAATAGAAGCAATACTCTTCTAAGTGAAGGACCACAAAAATAAACCTACCAAAGTACTCGTGAGCTTACTAAAAGTTGGCCTTCCAAAGGTCCCTGCAACTAGAAACAACCTTACGACGTCCCTGACCAGCATGATATAAGCAAGATGTGAGCACCTCCTAACCTAGTCCCCAAGATCCCACACTAAGTGAGAGGACTTCCAAGCTTTCAAACACTATAATTTTCCACACCTCACAACAATGACAAAGTAAACATTCATCGAACAAGAGAGCATGCACAGGTTGGGAGCATGTGCATACTCAAAATCTGTAAAAAACACTCTCACCCATGCCAAAGAACCACCAACAACTAAAACATATAACTTCAAAGGTTTAAAACAATCAACCTCCTTCTCGATAATTCTATTCTCTTGACACTATTTGTCTTATCCACTCCACCTAACGTTTGCACGTGTCAACAAAACAAGTTTCATCCGCTCCGCGTCGCCCTCTTGTACTCTAATTATCCACCCCCATTGGGGTGTGCCCCATGGTGTATATATATATATATATATATATATATATATATATATATATATATATATATTCATCCTCCCCCCCTGCGTCCACCCCCATGAGGGTTTGCCCCATGGTATTCTTATATTGCTCCCAAACCTTTTCTAGTCACTCCCACACAACCACAATAAGAGAGACACACAAGAATGAGGGACAAAATGTCCCAAATTGGGATTTTAAGGTTGTGTGACATGGTTTTCAGAGGGAAATGTGTCCCGAAATTGAGTCATGTTAGTTGAGCGAGTCTAATTCGCGTGCCTAGCTAATCCCACATGCTAGGACATGTTAGAGCCACAAATCGGACATGTGTTCCTCAAGAATCGTGTCTGACACATGGGATTCAGGACACGGGGGGTGGGATACATATATATATAATAATATATATATATATATATATTATACATACATACATAATACATTACATACATACATACATACATACATGAATACATCATACATACATATATATATTTATATATATATAAGTGGGACTAAGATTAAGAGAGAGGGTTTGTTATGGGGGGGGGCAATTTATTGCTAGGTTCCCTATAATACTAGTGATTACCCCATTACTATTGTAATTATATCCTTATTAATATTGTTGAGCCCCTATTGTCCCCATATTTTTATTAATGTGCCCCATAGAATCCCTCTATTGTTATTTTTGTGGCTTTATATTATTATTGTTAGGTCGGCTGGGTTATATTGTGACTCCATAGACTCCTGTATATAGAAAGAAGGTTTTGTCATTTGAATCATCCAAGAATTGTTCATTTTTTTTAATGTAAAGGAGGTTGCCCCCTCGAAGAGGCTGAATTCTAAGGCGTTGATCTCTCTTTTCTATCTTTTTGTGAGCTGGTTTCATAACATTTACTGTGATGAACATATATGAGTTTGACTTGGCTCCTTATAAACTTTTTATTGCATTGGAATATGTCAAACAATTGCTTTAGGTTTATGAGAAATATTTTTCCAGTATCTTAAAATAAAGGTTATTCATCTACCCCATTCCAATGAGAGGGTGTACATTCTCAAACCCTAAGGGTGGTGGGCAATTGGTTGATATAATTTAGACCATAACTTCAACAAGCACAAAATGGGCGCCTAATGGTTGAATAGGTTATACCTCAAGCAAGATGTAGCTCCCCATGGCATGAATACTGAAGATCAAGAATTTTCCTATCTATGATGAAATCCATGAAAATGACGAAGATGACCATAAGTGCATTGAAACATTCCCAAACACAAAAGGAGGATAAAGATCCACGAGGATTCACAATGCACGTACCTACCTCTACTTAATCAACCAAATACAAAGAAAATAAATAAATTTCAAAATTATTACGTCAAGAGGTGCTCCGTAGTCCAATATGGAAGAGACGTTTTATTGTCTTGTCTTGTCCTATCCTATAAACATTTTTCTTTGGTCAAATTGCATAAAAATTAAATAAAAAAATAAAAGTAATAATCAAAAGAAAATTGAGGTAAAATAGTCAATTTACCATTGGCTATTTTTGGGCTCTAGGTTTTGATAGCCCATGGTATTTTCTTTTTTCAAAAAAAAAAATTAATTAATTAATTAAAAATTAAAATAAAAAATAAATAATTAAAATTAAAATTAAAAAATAAATAAATAATTATTAAGTCTTCAAAATATTACAATGATTAATCCAAAAAACTACTACCCTCCCAAC
>APFE030165491.1:177432-192040 GCA_000404065.3 Pinus taeda
TCTAATCATAATTTGATTCTCCAAGAAAGAGTTATGCCCAATCTCCTAAGATTACTTGATTATATAATGTTTCAGTAGAGCGAACTTGTACAACGTGCCACGTGTCACTGTTTCGACCTTTGGATATGAAAACTATGCACAGAAAACTACAGTAAGTCCTCTTTCTGTAACTTCTTACGAAATTTCAATTTGTTGCTCAGCAAGAAAGTTATGATGATTTTCCCAAGGTCACCTGTTTAGGATGTAATTCGGGAGTCTACAAAAACCCTAATTTGCTCAGATCATATGTCCGAAAATATAGCGAGACAAGATTTGAAATTCAGACCCGAGATTCAAAACATTTCTTCTCAAATGGATTTTTTCTTTAGCTTCTTAAACTTCGTAGCAAAAAGGTTATAGCGAAAATACCACGATGACCTGTTTGGAGCAACGAAACCCTAGAATCCAAAGCTCTGATACCAAATGTTATGGAACCATCTCACAAAAAGATAGAAAAGATAGATCAACGCCTTATAAATAAGCCTCTTCGAGGGGGCAACCTCCTTTACATTACACGAATGAACAATTCTTAGATGATATAAATGACAAAACCTCCTTTCTATATATAGGAGTCTAAGGGGTCATAATATAATCATAGCCGACATAACAATAATAATGTAAGGGCACAATAATAACAATAGTGAGCTTCTATAGGGCACAATAATAATAATATGGGGACTATATGGGCACAACAATATAATAAGGGGGTTGTACTAATAACAATAAGGGGTTACACTAGTAGTATAGGGACCTAATTTGGGAAGTGCACTACAGTTGGGTCACTGGGCATTTCAGGGTTGAGAAAATCGTGGCAGTACTGCAAAAGTATTTCTATTGGCCGAATCTTCGACATGATGTCAGGATATACATCAGATCCTGCACTTCCTATGCCATTTCCAAACTGACCATCAAGAAGCAAGGTCCCTATACTCCACTTCCTACCCCTAGTTGACCTTAGGAATCCATCTCCATGGATTACATGTGAGGCCTCCTTTCTACTAAGCATGCCAATGACTGTGTTTTTGTGGTCGTCTATAGATTCTTAGAGATGGCCATTATGGTGGCCTACATGAAGAGTATCACAGTAGAAGCCAATGCTAAACTCTTATTTGAACAAGTGTGGGTACACTTTGGGATCCCACAGTCTATCATCTCAAATCAGGACAACAAGTTCCTCAGTACATTTTGGTTCAACATCTGGTCGATGTTGAACACCAAGCTCACTAAGTCCACATCTTTCCATCCCCAAATTGATGGCTAGATAGAGGTCATCAATAGGATGATCGTACACATTCTGCGAATGAACAACTCAAAGAATCCATGCACATGGGATGAGAGCCTCCCCTATGTCCAACACAACTACAACCGGGCTCTCCACAACTCGACTGGCTATAGCCCTTTTCAGGTGGGCTTGGGATTTCAGCTACTATGTCCCATTGATGTGGCCATACCATTTGCAGTGACTCAAGCAGATTCGGCTCATGTCCAGTCCAAAGCCAACAAGGCAAATAGCTTCATTAAGCACATTCAATACATCTTCCAACAGGTCCATGACATATTGGACAAATCCAATGTAAGTACAAGCAGTGGCATGATCAACATCAGGTGACACATAAGTCCCAAGTGGGTGACAAAGTTTGGCTACATTTGCAGAAGGAGCACCTCGTTGGGCCCCACCGCAAGATTCACCCACTTCAATATGGGCCATACACCATCACTAAGGTTGTGGGAGATAATGCTTTTGAGCTCAGCATTCCCCCATTCCTTGGCCTGCACCCAGTGTTCAATGTGGATCGCCTTCGGCCATACTTTCCACCATTTTTGGAAACATCCGACATTGCAGAACAACTCACACCAATAGAGTTAAATCTGGACTGCATAGAACAAGCTGCATCTGATCGGATCATGGACACGCAGATCAAGAACACTCGCCAACAGAATATCCAACTGTATCAAGTTGTCAAAGGCGACCAACTTCGGCACCAAGGAAAATGGCTCACTAGGGACCAAGTTTAGCAGAAGTTTCCTCATCTCATGGAGGAACTCAACACAATGGAGACCATTGCTTCCTAAGCAGGGATGAATGATCCAGGTGGATATTGGTGGCCACCTGCCTGTTCCACATGGACCCCACCATTGTTTTTTTTTCAGTTTTTTAGTTTCCTTAATTGTCGCACAATTTACTATTTTGGGCAGTTTTTTGGGTCCTGAACTTCCAGAGCCATTTTGAGGCCCCAAACAACGTTTTTCGGCAATATTCCTCCAAGTGATGTGATTGAAATCGTGTTTACAGTTGTATTCCTCATAGAGATCTTTCCAACGAGGTATCATGCGCGTCAAACAAAGGCAATATGACCATGTTATGACCTCGGGAAGTTGGCTACCCAACTAACCCCAATGTGGCCCATAAACTCTTGGCATTACATCTCCTCGGTTAGGGTTTTCTCTTATTGTTCAATAATAAAAAGTCCCTTGAGCCTCATTGTAATTCAGTTCAGAGGCATGTAGATGCCACATTTCTTCTTAGAGATAAGCTACCATCGTCCGAGCTAGTCTCATTTCCATTCTGTTTGTAAGCATATTTCATTATTTGATATTAATGAAAGATAATGTTATTTATGTTGCATCTTTGTATTTATTGTTATATCTGTAATTTGTTGCGTTCCTGTTTAAATTCGGATCACTAATGGCTCAGACCTTGGCCCAAGCCAAGGAAAATATTTGGGCAGATATCAATCAAGCTATAACTGAAGTTTGGCCCTCAATACAGATTATTTTGGCCAAGGAAAATATTTGGGCAGATATCAATCAAGCTATAACTGAAGTTTGGCCCTCAATACAGATTATTTTTGAATAGGAAGAGCTCATTAATAGATGTCAAACTGCTATTGAAGAAGTCAGAGAATTCCTTAAGGAAAAACAAAGTGAAGCTACATACATGATCAATTCAAAAACCAGGGCTAATTGGAAGAGATTTAGATGATAGGTCATAAACTATTCTGGAGATTAAAAAAGTTGTGCAGAAAAAATAATGTCATGACTCAGTTGGAAATAAAATGTCAAACATTGAAAACTATTGTCCAAAGGTTTCATTTCAAGTTCAACTTGCTTAACCAAAGAGGACTGTCAGGATTAGTGGTACCAAATGACAGGTTAATTAGTTTGGAGGAATATTGTCAAAAAATTTAGGCAATTGCAACTGATAAAGCTAAATTTGCAGTTATTAAGGGTTGCCTTACATGGAAGGAATTCTTAGAGGCTTTGAACTTTGACATAATAATCAAGCATGAAATCAAACATATCTTTGTTAATAAGCCTAATGTTGAAAAATATACCGAGGTTGATGAAGTTTACGGAAAACTGATTAATCTTTCTAACCAAGTGAAGATAGATGGGATCATTTGTGTGAAATCATCGAGTAACTTTCGTCACCAACTGACAGACAATAAGGCTTTTTGGGGGCCAGATCATCAACAAATTCCTCGAAGATAGTGCCAACAACTAAACAGTTTCGAGGTTCCTATATTTTTGCACTATTTTTATATTTTGTTAAAGGATGTCTCTAGAAGATCTTTCATTTTTTATAAATAACTCTTCCTTTGAGTTATTATGGGTTGAACCCTTGGATGAGCTTTCAAAGCATAATTGTAATCAAACTGGAGATTTGCTTCAAATTAATGAAAGGATTATGAATTTGCCTCAAATAGTTTGTCTCCTAGTGTGTTTTTCTTATGTGTTCATTACATTATGTTTTTATTCGTGTATTTAAGTTTTTATGGAGAAATTTGGGTAAGATTAAACTAAATATCAGTCCATCTTAAATCCCTTGTGAAGTTATAAGCAATAATTAGAGATTATTTTATAAAACTGTCTATTATTATAAACTCCTCTATATCTATAAATTGTCACACCCATCTGCATAAGATTAAATACATTTTGTTGAGTAGGTAAACATCGTTTACATGCATTCTCTCTTATAATTAATTAAATATTCACTTTGAATATTTAGTAAGTTGTAATTCTTTAGAAACTATGATATTCATTCAATTAAAACCAATTAACTATTTGAAGACAAATAAACAACCCTTTCATTTTATTTGGCAAGTGGTAAAGTTTAAGCACTTGTTTTCAACTGTGCATAACATTGGTCATCCAAAAACTTTAAAACAAACAAAGCATTTTAGATGCTCTGACATGATTAATTAACCTAGAATCCTCTCAGAGCACAACAACTCCCACAATTCTTTGGTTCTTTCTCTCAACTACCCCATTTTGTTGTGGGTTGTGGGGAGATGTCAGTTCTCTTTGAAATCCTTCTTTGGCACAAAAGTCTTTGAAGTCATTCAAAACATACTCACCTCCATTGTTGCTCCTGAGAGCCTTCACCTCCTTGTTAGTCTCTTTCTCAACTAGTGCTTTGAATTCTACAAATTTTGAGAATGTCTCATCCTTCTTCCACATGAAGAAGATCCAACACTTTCTTGAGAAATCATCAATAAAAATAACATAGTATTTATGTCTAGCAGTGGAGGTTATCGAGAAGGGTGCACAAACATCAGAGTGGACTCTCTCCAATATTGCGTTTGCTTTGTTGTCTTGATCATGGAATGTGGATTTTACATATTGCCCCAAGGTACAACCCTTGTAGACATCGTGCTACTCAAGTGATCCTTTAGGGAGGCCAATGGTTATTTTCTGCATAATTTTAAGGGCACCATGTTGCAAATGACCAAGCCTTATGTGCTAGAGTTCACCAACATATTGAATATGCACTTTCTTTGCCTTACTTCTTAATGCAACACAATCTTCCACATAAAGTTTAAACAAGTTCTTCACACGAACCCCGATATGATTCACCTGCCCAATAGCCATGTGTCTCAGAAAGGATTTCCCTTTACTTAAAATAACATCATAGCCACGATCTTCCAAAACCGCTACAAAGATGAGGTTATTTTTCAGGCCTGGTACAAACATGACATCATTGAGGGGAAGAGGGGATCTTGACTCCCTCTTAAAGGTTAATGTACCAATCTTGGTAGCACTGTACCTTCTATCGTCCCCGAGCTCAATATGCATATGGAGATCTTTCTCCTCTAGATCACTGGAAAACTCTCTACACCATGTTAGTGGAATGAGGCACTTGGGTCCATGTACCACACACTCCCCATCACAATGTTGGCCATGCATGTGATTAGTGTGAAATCTAACTCAAATTGTGAACCCAATGCTTCAGCCGTTGCTCCTCCTGAGTTCTTCTTGCTAGACATTTTGCGTGGACACTTTCTAGCATAGTGCCTGAATTCATGAAAATTGAAGCATTTTGTTTTCGAAAAGTCTTTCTTCTTGCCCCCTTGTTTGGAATCTGGCTTGGTTTGGGATTTCTTCATTTTTCCCTTCTTTCCCTTCCCAACCAATGCAAACTTCTATTCATCCTCTCCTTGGATGGACCTCCATCTCTCGTATTTCACCTAATTTGTTCTTATATCAAATTAGACCATAAGCGTTCCCAATTTGGTAATTTTTCCCATCCATTCACAGAGTCCTGGTAGCTATGCCAGGATTTTGGAAGGCCTAGAAGAGCTAGGCTCACGAGGTCATCTTCTGCAACATTCACACCCACCCCTCCAAGCTCATCCCGAACTTGTGTAAATCTTGGGAGATACTACGAAATAATATCATTTTTCTGCATCTTAATGTTTCAAAGTTTGTCTTTCAGGGCCAATTTTCTATGGTCACTACTATTCTCGAATAGCTCAGTTAGTGCCTTCCACATGGAAAATGGTGTCTCTTTTCCACGGAGATTTGAGACAATGTGGTCTCTCACTCCCTGCAGGATTATCCTCCTTGCCTTGGCTACATCTTTCTTCCATTGGGCTAGGTTTTGGGCATCAACTGATCTTGGTCTTGGAATATCTATCTTGACATAATCCAACAATCCATTGTGATCAAGCATTGCCTCTATGTGATCCTTCTAGGCAATGAAATTTGAGCTGCCTTCCAAGGCATACTCTAATCTCAATCCATCAAAGGCCATTCTCCTAACTCTAAGGAAATCCTGCTACACTGAAGTTCCAAATTCGAACCTCCTAAGGAACAACTTTAGAATTCTTATTCTAATGCGAATCATGCTTTGACACCATGTAGAAATTTGATAGAAATTGAAGCTGCTCAAGATTTTGAATTGAAATCAGGAGACACAAATTCTACTCTACTAATCTGCGGAATGGAAATCACAATTTAGAGCAACATGCATACACATGCAAAAAGAAAAACCAGAAGTACACAATGATTTCTAGGGAAACCCAACTGAGAAAAACCCCTCAAGCCTCTTTGCATTAATTAGTTGAACACATAAACCATTACAATTGCATGCTCTAGCTCTAAGCACCACTTGCAAAAGAATAATTTTCTCTCTACTGAATGGGAAATTCTGGCCAACACTTAGCCACTTTATGCCTCCTCCAACCTCCTATTTCCCTGCGCAAATCTGAGCTAATTCGAGCTCCTAAACAACAGGGAAGTCCCTATTTCCTTGCACAATTCCCAAGGATTGATCAACTGCCTGCATGCAACATCTGTACACTCAAACTAGTTTACAATCGCTTGTTACACTGCCTTGTCATCTCCACTTCAACTAAAGAACTCGAATTCTCTACATGCACTAGTTATTTTAGGTTGATTGATCAATTAACTAACAAATCTCTAAGTTAGACTGTTGTCTCACTGCACAACTGACCTTCAACTGACTCTAACAATAATTAGAGGTCAATTAACTAAAAATAACTGAACTGGATTACTAAAATTTAGCAATCACACATGCTTAACTTAACTACAAGTCCTCTAACTCGAATTTACTAAGTAAACTAGGTGACAAAAGCCATGTCACGCTAGTTAACTGCCTCCAAGTTGTTCTGTTGATGTGGAAATTTGATTTATTCAATTTAACCAAGGCTAAAGTCAAATCGAGCCTTTCTTGCTACATTTTTTCAACACACCACCATACAGGGTATTCTTGTCAGTAGATGGGACAATAATTGCACACCTTTGCATTGTTTGGCTCACTCATTGAACCCAAAATACTACAACCATGAGTGGCTGAATGGTGGACCTTCCCGCATATTCCCTCCTCACATGGATGGTGAAATTTCATAGGGGAGGTAGGATGCATTGAGACAAATATTTCAGGATAGAGCATCCCTTGATGAGGTGGAGGATGCTTTTGCAGAGTTTTCCAATAGCAATGAGTGATTTGTAGGCTAAGATGTGATTAGAGACAGGGGAGCTAAGAAGCCTTGTTCTTGGTGGGCATCTCATGGGGCAACAAACCCTCCTCTACAACAGTTAGCCATGAGGCTCCTCTCTCAGGTTACTTCATTCTTTTGTTGCAAGAGGAATTGGAGCACATATGGGAACTTGTATAGTGTGAAGAAGAGCAGGCTTGAGTAGTCCAGGGCAGAGACAATGGTGTATGTGCACACCAACCTTCGTCTTATTTATAGGCAGAGGGATGAGTGGTTGAAGGGAAAGACAAAGACGTGGGATGTCTTTCCTGATGATATGGGTTTGGATAATAGTGTTGAGTTGGCATTGGCCAACTTGGATTTTAACAAGCCAGTGCGAAAGCCTGTCACTTTTGATGATGGTGATACTTTTGAGGGGTTATCCTCCACGCCAACAAATGCAAATATTACATTGGATACAAAGGCGGAGGATGCAACAAAAGATAGTGATGGTTACCATGATAATGATGCTGATTGATGAGCTACCTACTACTTTGTAGTTGTTTTGTATTTTCTATTTCTATTTTCCATTGGCATTGCTGGTGAGAAGTCCTCAGGACTCAATACCTACTATCTATGTAACACATTTTGATTTTGATGACTTAATAAGAAAACTACAGTTTATTGTCTTTCTCCTATTGGATTATTGATGAATCTGTCACAGTTGTATTTGTATGCATAATGTTACATTGTACAACTTACAAATTTAGGATTTACAATGTAGAATCTAGATCTATGTCTAAATTTGTATCATGAATGAGAATTTGTGTAATATGAAATTAGTATTAATTTTATAATATAATATATATATATATATATATATATATATATATATATATATATAATGTGTCCTACATGTCTTGTTCCAAGGGGTCTACGCGCCACGTGTTGGAAACTCAAAATTGTGTGTCATGTGTGCTTCGTGTCCCCGTGTGCCCGTGTCAGGTGACTTATATATATACCAACCTAAATCCATCTTAAATCCAGATCTACTGAATGTGAAGAGAGATCAAATTTCTTTTCACTCTAAAAAGAATTTTAATCTTAAAGAGGTTTGATCACTCTTATCACTGAATAAATCCAAAATTAAAATAAATTTAAAACCTAATAAAAAATAGTTTATTAATATAAAACTTTAAAGTATTAACAATAGGTATTGAATTTTCATTTCTCTATTTATTTTAAAACCTAATAAAAAAATAGTTTATTAATATAAAACTTTAAAGTATTAACGATAGCTATTGAATTTTCATATCTCTATTCATGGTGCAAAATTTGTCGAAAGGGCCAACGAAGCATACGCGTATCGTTTTGATTTAAGGAAATGAAATGAGAGAAACATTACTACCTGTATGTCTCGCTCAAAAGGTTAATTCCTCGTCGAGGTGCTTATTTTTAAATAAATCAAAACAAAGAAAGTTGGTTGTATGTCTTTGTTTAAGAATCAGGTATATTTGAGTGG
Source organism: Pinus taeda (assembly GCA_000404065.3). Taxonomy (NCBI): domain Eukaryota; kingdom Viridiplantae; phylum Streptophyta; class Pinopsida; order Pinales; family Pinaceae; genus Pinus; species Pinus taeda. Next base: position 186,214 of record APFE030165491.1, read on the forward strand.
GTCAATTGATTGACAGTGAGAGTTGGAATCCGCTGAACCCATATGAAATGAAATAAAAAAAGGTAGCATGGCACTCATACGTGTCAAAGGTGTCATTAGAATAAGCAGGTCTGCGCAGACTGTCAAGTAGGATTGTTTTCGAGGGAAGTTGACACAACTTTCTGAATGTTTTACATATTTTACCCAAAAAACGGTCTTATGTTTCTTTTTCCACAGGAAGGAGGCGACAGGGGGCAAATATGATCTGAAGGAGGGCGGCGTCATTTTTTTCAAAGTTATTTGGTTGGTGTTTGGCAGGACGATGGTTTTGTCGGAGCTGACATTGGCCACGGCCTACGTGCTTGGTCTGAAGAGAACCTACAGGCTCGCCCTCAAACTTCAACGCCGCGTCATCTCTCCCCGTTATGTCACACTCAGACAATTCGTTCACAGGTGCTCTCCTCTCCTTTCAGCCTAATCTTTCTTTTTCTTAGTAATAAACTCCTGCTCTGCAGATGACTAGGATCTTTAAATTGTTCGATCCAATCCCACATCGTTGCATTTGGTCAGAAAAGGTTAAGCTTCGAATACAGCACAGAAAAAGAAAACATTACACGTACAATGGGCATCTAGTTAGTAGTTAAGCAGGTTAATAGTTATGCAATACCTATTAGTTTTTCAGAATAAGCGATACCGGGGTAATATGGGTATCTTTAGTAGGTTTTACAGAATATGGCGATCGGTAGTTTCATCCTCATCCTCGTAGAACACCAACAGCACACTAGATATGGTTTGTTGTCTAGCAGCGGAATCAAAATCTCGTTTTTATAGTTTCAGATATGTGGCTCGAGGGCGGGAAGTAGCGGGGGGCATGCATATTCATACTAGAGTAAAATCAGCTAAGCTATCATCAAGGACTTTTTGCTAGGAAATAATTTGTAATTTACCTGAGTTAGAAAGTTTAACACATTGCCCAAAGACTGTTGCAACGACAATAAGTTAGAGTTTTGAGACTCGACCAATCTCTTAAGGGCATGTTTCTTAACAAGATTTCCGAGCCCTCCCCAACTGAAAGATAAGCAAATCATGAGACACTTCTTGCTAGGGCATTATTAACTCTTAGACCCCCCAAATAGGACATTTTTTTGCTAGAAAACACTTCAAATAGGGGGCCTTCTCTTGAGCTACGCACAAATCAGATCTCCTATCTTTGCCTGCACCCTTATTTTCTTTTCCTTCAATAACACCTAAACTGCCTTCTAAACTCCCATCAACATACCAAAGTCCTCTTCATTGACGTTAGATTGTATCAACTGCCTTCCAAAATTGGGCCTTTTCTAATTTTATTTGTAGTTTCATCATGATTTCCACAATATATTAACTCATTATGAGGAGTAACTATAGGGTCTAATCCCTTTCTAGGGGACACTCCTAACTCTTCTTGTTGACTACATCCTGCCATACCCTCGAGAGACCATGAAAAATAATTACCCCTATATCTCAAACAATCAACCAATCCTACTCCCTATAATCAAAAGAAGGATACTACAAATTAATGGAGCTAAATTCTAAAGGGACTTATCTAAATCAATTTGGTGCATATCCAAAATATGTTGTGGTTCCTTTATTGGCGACCCATTCTCTTGGGGTAAAGGGGAATCCATTGGAATAGCAACATCTCGTATTTCCCTGCACCCTTAACTTCATGAACAGCCTCCAACATCAATCCCGATGACTCCCTTCAAGCCACCAAACCAACTTCATCTTGCAAAACATTTACAAACATCAATACCATAGGCCTGAAAACGTAATTTCCTACCCACCTCATCCTTATAAATCCAAGCTTTCTTTTGGAAGGGTTGCTTAGTCCATAGCCAGATGACTGTACATATGACACATGATACACCTAAATTGGACCCCCAAACAGTCTAAAGGTTGTTTGAAAGAATTACCTCCTTTTTGCCTTTTTGCAATGCAATATTTGCAGCAAGCCCTCCTTTTAGATCACTGCCAAGTAATACACGAGCTGTAAGCATCATGCCAATGTTAAGAAATGACATATTTGTTTCAATGAAAGTACTAAGAGCATTGCTTATCTCTTTAGAGATTTCTATTGACTAGAATTCCAGAGGAATAACAGGGCATTTTACCCATGCAAGGGTGATATGATTTGTTTTTGTACAAGATTAAAATAAAAGAGACTAGCATTTGAGAACAAACACAATGGAGTTTAACCTCCAAGATTGCACCAAGATCTTCTGAGTATCCTCCTAAGACTTGAAAATGGACCCCAACATCTGGATGGATGAATTTTCTTTTGGATATGCCCTATCCAGGGAGTTCAGAATCTTGCAGCCAAACCTTTGGAGTTGATTTACCCACCTTTAGAGGAGTTAGGAATAGTACCACATCGACAGGTTCAATGCCTTATAAACTATCATTTGAAGGCTGACTTTCCTAAGCCAAGTCTTCGATAGAATTGCCCTTTGTATGAGGAAGGAAACCACTGATGGATGGATACAAATGCACATGCAGGGAGGAGATATTTTGGAGTGAACTTCCTATACCATCTTAGTTGCAGGCATTCTTCTCTCCTCTACCCTTGTACTCATCTGGCAGTAGTGTTTAGGGTTCCTTGAATTGATACATCTGGCCTGAGAAGTCCAAAATCCTCACTTCCAAAGTCATCAAAGCATTGGGGCCGTAACATGACTAGAATCCTTATCACCACAAAGTGAAGGACTTGTAGAGCCATCATCATCCTTGGGGAAAACCTTTTTAAGAATGGAACTGACACCTATGTACTCACCCTCAAAATCCAAAAGCTTATCCCTCTTAATTGAATGGTGACTTTGTATGGGTGAAACACAAATTTGACTTTTCACCCAAGGATCTTCAAAATAGCCCAAATTCTCTTCATAAAGATCCATAGAAACCATACCCAAGTAAAAACCTAACCTGATTAAGAACCCTACCGCCATACTGTAAAAACCTCCCTTTGTTGTATTTGTTCCAATAATATGTAAAGTTATGTCTCGTGAAACAAGATAACTCTATGGTTAATTATAATAATAAATGGCTATTATTTGTTCTCGGGTTCTCTGCCCCCCACACGCTGTAATTCGAGTCGAAAGAAAAATGCTCTGTACATGCTTCGAACATTGTGAAATAAAATTGCAGATTTTTCTCTTCCCAAAAATAAAAACGAGAGATAAAGCCAAAGTTTGAAGAACTGTCATATATTGTCCTCTACATAGTGCTTTTATAAAAGTTCTCTAAAGGATATCTATAGTCAGCTAGCTGTTGAAAAACTATCAGTTAGAATATATACACATTCCTGCATTGGTTCATGAGACAAAATGTGGCTTGTGTATGCTCTCTTAGAAACCATCACTAGAATCAATCTGTTCGTCATCAGAAGTTTACCAGTTAGAAGAATCTTTAGTCAAGGATGGAGAAAGGGTGTTCCTCTAGGAGAAGACCATCCTTAATTTTTCTCCATAGTCATGTGCCGGCAGCGATCTGTAGTCCTACTTTTTTGCGCCAAGAGGTGCTCTCCGGCCTAGTATGGTAGAGATATTGTAATGTAATGTTTAACAATTTGACTAAATCAAATTACATAAAAATAAAATAAAATAAAATAAAATAATGTAATGTGACTTGAACTTTTTAACTGGGTCAAAAAGAATAACAAAAAAAATTAATCCTATAAAAATAAAAATGGTCCATGGTATTGAGAACCTATGGTATTGACCCTTGGTATTCATGTAGAATGTTGCCTATTTAAAGGGGGAAATGAAACCAGCCTAGATCCATTTTAAGTCCAGATCTACCAAGTACCGAGAGGGATCAAATCTCTTGATATATAGATCTCTTTTAGAGTGAAAAGAGATTTGGTCCTCTCGGCGCTTGGGAGAACCGGAGTTAAGATGGATGAAGAGTCTGCTTCACTGTTAAATTCTCTTTAAACATCGATAAGACAGGCTGAGTTAAATGTAGGTAAAGATTATTTTACTAGGTTTTTCATTCTTCTTTTGCCATTCATTCAATTTATTACAATAGAGTCACCAAACACTTGAATTTTTGAGATGCCTTTTTGCACCACCAGTTTCAAGAAAAATTTTAGAGCGAGAAGCTCTGCAAAGTTATTTGATCTCTTGATTCTCTTCCCTAATCCCTCTATAAATCTAATACTTTGAGAGTCATTTAGAACGATTACACCTCCAGCTCCACTTTTTCTGGGTTTCCTTGACTAGCTTCGGCAAATTACCCCCATGCTTTAGATTTATCAAATGGGGCATGTATTTTCTGTCTCTGAGTAAGGGCTATTGGTCCATATTTGAAACTTGAAAAAATTGGTTTTGCTTGAAAAGCACATTGGAAGGAAAACCTCGTGGCTAGCTAGATACCTCATGGAACAATTAAGAGAAAAACTTTAAATTCCTTGAGTTCAGGTTTCTTCTGCCACTATTTGAGACATTCTATACTGTCTCTCTTTGCCAATTGTCCTTCATCCCTATCAGAGAGTCCATTTCATTCCATACTTCCTTAGTGTAGGGACAACAAATTAACAAGTGACCTATATTTTCCAATGTTTTTTTTTTTAGGAAATATCCGGGTAGATCCACTGGAAGGGATCACATCCCGTTAGCGTATTAGTAGAGCCCAACCCCAAGGGCGTCGAGGAGAATTGTCCCTGTGACCTCTCATAGGCGAGGTGCTTTAGCAATAGGAACTCGACAAATTGAGCTAACCCTTGGGGCTATATTTTCTAATGTTACATTTATCATTATTGGCAATTTATTGTTGGGGGTCCAAAATTTAAATTATCTACAATATTGGGGAAAATAATTTTTTGTTATTGTTGGCTTGACTCATGGGGGATTTGAACCCTGAATTTCATGGTTTACACAATAGTTTATAACACGACAATTGCCAATTGAGCTACCCCTGTGGGCTAATATCAGGAAAAATATCAAAAATTATTGGGAAACTTTAAAATACAATTATTTTTCTCATTTTTTTTTTAACTTCTAATTTTCTAAAGCAACATCAACATCAAACAAATATGAAATAAAATGTATAAGATGTTAAGTGGTACATTAGATATCGATACTAAAATATGATATTTGTCTCGAGTCGTAAGATCTAATAGAATGATACAAAAGAACATCAAAACAAAAATAAATTTATCTCATGAGATCAATCATGGCAATGAAAACAATGGATATCCCTTTTTTTTCTTGATGGAAAATGGTCACAACATCCTCAACATAAAACACAAAATATTCAAATCTTGAAAAGAACATATAATTCATTTGCATCCATGTGAATCCAAACTATTATACACAAATATGCATATTTTTCATGCATATAGCAAAAAAGAGTGCATATAACTAAAATATGTTAAATTTGGCAACTAGGGACAACTCTTATGAGGCAGACGATATTTTTCTTGGATTCCTCTTTTCGAGAGATGTAAGATTGATCTAAAGATCATCCCATTCTGACATGTACAAATGAAGTTATGAATTTATTATTATGCAATGTTTTAAAACTCCGACTCCGACTCCGACTCGACCGAGCAATGACTCCGACTCCAACTCCGAAACGGTAATGACTCGGCCGACTCGTTTTCAATGACTCGGTCATTGTAAAAAATACATTAAATATTTAGTTTTTTTTTATAAAAAAACCATAATTTTAAAGATTTTCATTCATGTTTCCAAACACACAGCATTATAATATAGATGGAAGACAACATATGATCAACAGTAGGCTCATGAACCAATCCATTATATCAAAATGGTACCCAATGGCAATACATAGTCAACTGTCATACATGATC
>APFE030165491.1:200086-223326 GCA_000404065.3 Pinus taeda
AAGGTATCAAAATACACATTTTGTTGAACCTATCCACAACAACATATAGATAATCATGACCTTTCCTAGATTTAGGCAGTCCTCTAACAAAATCCATGGAAACGCTTTCCCAAGGATGAGAAGGAACTGGTAATGGAGTGCACAAGCCTAGTTTTCTATTGTTGGGATTGCTTTTAGCACACATAGTACACCCTCTTACATATCTAGAAACTGTCTCGTTCATTTTCGGCCAATAACAAAATCTTTGCAGCTATGCGACTGTTTTACTTACCCCAAAGTGACCTGATATTAGAGAAGTGTGTGCTTCTTGAATTATCTTTACTCTTTCAGTTTGTGGAATGCATAGCTTCCCACAATGATATAGGAGTCTATCCTCTATATGATAATCCAATTCTTCTACTCGTTTGCCTTGACTTAAAGTTGCATATACATCTTTGAAATCTATATCTTGAGCATATTGTTCAATGTAGCTCTCATGTAATACTGAATTATGCTTAAGTATAGTAGATGCATTTGTAATGGGTCTAGATAACATATCTACAACTTTATTGTGTATGCCCTTTTTATATCTAATGACTAAATGAAACTGTTGTAGAAAACCCATCCATCTATAGTGTCTTGATTGCTGCAACTTAGTTTGGGAGTGTAAATATTGAAGTGGTTGATGATCAGTATGTATTACTGTCTCTTTGCCCATTAAGTAATGTTTCCACTTTTTCACACTCTGTACTAGTGCATACAATTCTTTATCGTATGTAGGATAGTTAACTGCTGCAGAATTAAATGTCTCAGAATGATAACATATGGGTTTACCGTGCACTGCTCCCATGGCATAGTCACTGGCATCCATTTGGATCTCAAATGGTCTTTGAAGATCAGGCAATGCTAGTACTGGTGCTGTACTAATCTTTTCTTTCAAGGTCTCGAAGGCTTTCTGCTGTTTGCCTCCCCACTGAAACACCTTGTTCAATCCTATTAAATCATGTAAGGGAGTTGCAATTAAGGAAAAGTTAGAAATGAACTTTCTCCAATATTGTGCTGCTCCTAAGAAGCTCCTAACTTCTGTAGCAAATTTGGGTTTAGGCTAGTTTACAATGATTGCCACCTTAGAGGGATCTATCTTTAATTCACCACCCCCTACTATATGTCCCAAATAATTCAAAGATGTTTTGCCAAATTCACATTTTGAGAGTTTAACATAAAGTTTTTCTTTTTTCAAAACATCTAGTGTTTGCTTAACATGCTTTAAATGTTCTTTCCATGTTTTGCTAAATATCAGAATGTCATCCAGATACACAATAACAAAATCATCAAGAAAAGGTCTGTGTACATCATTCATTATTCTATTGAAAGTAGTAGGAGCATTAGTTAAACCAAAAGGCATAACCAACCACTCATACAATCCCTGCTTTGTCTTGAAAGCAGTCTTCCATGCATCTTGTTCTGCACCTCTGACTTGATGATATCCACTATGCAAGTCTAACTTGGAAAAATAAACAACTTCTTTTAATTGATCTAACAGATCATCTATTCGAGGAAGGGGATAATGATTTTCGATTGTTATCTTATTCAGTGCTCGGTGATCAATGTACATTCTCCATGAGCCATCTTTCTTTCTCACCAAAAGGATTGGTGACCCACATGGTGATGTGCTAGGTCTAATGAACCCCTTCTCGAGAAACTCCTGCACCTACTTCTTGATTTCTGCATTCTTTAAAGTGGACAACCTGTACATTCCAATGTTAGGCAATGGAGCATCTTGCTGCAAAATAATATCATGCACTATTTCCTTTTTGGGTGGCAGACCTTTAGGTTCTTGAAACAAGATATCATACTATGAAACAACTTTTTCTAAATCAGCTTGCTGTTTAGCATCACAACCCTCAAATACATTGGTTTTATCAGGTTTTTTTTCCTTTACAGCCATCAGTAAGAATTGTTTGCATGAATTTATCATTCGTTTCATCTGCCCTGAGTTTATGAGAGTATAATTATTCTTGAGCTGATGAGCTCTTACAAAGTATCCAATTCCATCTTTAACAAGTAGATACTTGTTCTCAGCGCTATAGGAAATAGCTTTTCTGTCATACAAGTAAGGGCTTCCTAAAACAATTCCACATATATCCAAAGGAATTATGTCTAACTCAACCCCATCTACAAATACTGAGTCACTGACCCCAAAGAAAACTTGAGTTTGCATTGTCTAGTCACTTGTAGTTGTGCTTTATCATTTAACCATCCTAATGGGTATGCGTTCTTGTGAGGTGTAGTCAGTAATCCCAATTTCTTTACAATTGCTTCAAAAATTAAATTTACTTGTGAGCCACTATCAAACAAAGTATCAACCTTTTGATGTTTGGAAATAACTCGAATATGGAAAAGCTCATGTCTTTTTATCTCATTTTCTTCATCAATAGTAGATTGTGCAAAATTACTAGTAGATGCTTCAAAATTCTTACCTTTTATACCTGTGGCTGCAATGGTTGTTTCATCTCCTGAGTTTGACCCCAAATCTTTCTGAATAGCTGCATCAGTATTCTTCTTCTTGCCCTCGAACTTCTGAGGTCTCAGCTTTGGATGCAGAATCCAATGGTGCTCATCATCATGCCCATCCTTTTTACGGTGAGTGCATGAAGACTTGCTTTTCTGTGCAGTGTTAGCCTTCCTTGATTTCCATTTCTGTTTTCTTTTCTCCTTATTCTTGCTTGCAGTGGGTTGGGATGATCCCCCAACTTCTAGGTTTCCATTCTTTCCTCTAGCTTCTAGATGAGTAGCTTGAACAGATACCTCATCTATACTAGTGGGGTTAAACATGAGGATAGTGTGCCTCATGTAGCTATGTAGACCACCAATGTACTTCAACAATCTTAGATGAGTCTAATGAGATTCCTAGAATCAATGCCCTCTTTCTAAATTCTTGGGTGTAACCTTGTACACTTTGCCCTTTCAACTGACGAAGAGTTTGCCGGCTCATCATGGCTTGCTGCATGTAGGCCAGTGGATAGAACTGCTTTTTGATTGCAGAAACAAATTCACTCCAGACAGAAATAGTCTTACCATGTCTCTTCGTGTCAGCTTGGGTTCTGCCTTCCCACCAAACCAAGGCAGTGCCTCCAAGGTGTAGGCTGGCTAGCTGAATCTTGCTCTTTTCTGAATCAATACTCTGCACTTTGCAATAAATATCAATTTGTCTAATCCAATTGTCCATCTTTTCTGCATTCAACTCTCCATCATATATAGGTAAATCAAATTTAACATCCAGTTTAATCAAAGATGTTTTCTTTTTATGTTCAAGGCTATTAGGAGGCGCGAGAAAGCTTTCTTCTTTCCCTTTGCCTTTTGAGTTGTCATGGAAGTGAGACTCTTCTTCTCCTTTGAGCCTGATGAATCTTCATCTTTATGTTTTCTAAAGTCCTTGTACATATCCTCTACCATGGACCTTATGGCTAGGAAACTATCTATGAATTGAGGGTTTGGCCCTACAAAACCTTCCTCTAACATTGTCTTTTGAGGATAGACTCTCCTAATTTCAAGATTAGTTTCGACCAATTTTCCTTCTCCTAATTTGAGCTTTGATCTAGTTAGCATTCAACAGCTAAATCCAGCACAAGCTTGTCTAACCTTAACAATCTAGAGCTCTGATACCACTTGATCTGAAAATCACTTGTGAGTGATCTCAGTTAATTAATTAATGAAGGTATTACAGACTCATGTGCTGGTGTGTGTGTCTATGTTATCTTAGGCAATGGATCGATAAGATTGCAAAATACACAGACACTGGAAAATGGAAAACAATAAGAGAAACACAATAAGCAAATACAAGAACACAACACATTAATAAGGAGTTCATCCAATCCTCCTGGGCTACGTCTTTGGTCCAACTTTCAGTGGCGGCCTTTTCTTATTGTGTCTTTAAGCAAAGTTTTTACGATGAGGAGCTCAATTTGAGTCTCCTGAATAGATGATGTTTAGTAGGGTGGTTCTTGGATTCCCCAAGCCACTAGAGTGCACAAACTCCCCCTTACCAAGTCTCGACCTCAAACTGGTCTTAATGGGATGAGTCCAATTTGGTACTCAGTTCCCAACAGATGTCCTCTCAGGAATTGCTTGAACCTCTCAAGCCTGGTTCTGTCTGCTCGATGTTGCCTTAGCTCTGCAGGTCAGCTCGACTCTCTGTTCTCTGCTTTTTGCTTCTATCTGTTCTGTTTTCTCTGTCTCACTGTCTCCTTCTTCTATTCTTTGTCTGCCCGTGGCTTAAAGCCAATCTATGTCATGATTGTTTGCTTCCTCTTCCGTCTCTTTGGGTCGCCTGCTGTTGTCCGCTTGGAATTCCCTGCCTCTGCGTCATCGCCAATGTTTAACATTTCACAGGGAGGTTGCCACTTGTCCTCTCATGAACTGAACGCCAGCTCTTCCTTGAAAGTTTGTTATTTTGGTTACTTTGTGAAATGATTCATCTGCTAGGTTAGCGGTCAAATCGGACTTCAAACCTTTTTATGCCTTAGCGTATTCTTCTGCCAAATCCGATCTCCCATCGGGCGTAATCTCCGCCGTTAGATCTAGGGCCTCCAGATCCTACAGTTATCGCTCTTATCTCGCGGTTGACTTGCTCGAACGTTAGCTCGTGATGAGAGCGGTTTTCTCTTTCATCCGCCTGACATGCGTCAATCAACGTATGGAATTGCTGGGTCCTCTGACAAACCCGCTTACTGCTTGAAACGCCTTCAATATTCTGCTGGTTTTGGAGCACGGGACCCACCTATCGTTTTAGCGTTTTTCCCACAGTTTCTTGGCTTCCCTTGTGACTAAGCGCTTAGGGCTGCGGTAATCGTGCATCAAAAACAGCCTCCGTTTTCTGATCTGGATTTCCCAATTGTTAGTTTGCGCTACTGCGCGGTCTCCATGGGCCTCAGTCAGTGCGCTTTGATTGAGGTCTTCATCGTTCTGTGCTAACTACAAACTGCCACTGTCCAGAGTTCCTTCCTGGTAGCTCATTGTTCATAAGTTTTTGAAGTCTGTCATGATTTCTTGAGTCTTAACAGTCATAGAATTGTTTGAGGATCCAATTTGGATCAATAATATGAGGTGGAATGCACTAATTTAATGTCCATTGAGTCACACATGTCCACCAACTCTTTTGCCCTAAAAGCTGATGCATTGTCTGTAACCAATTTGTTTGGGCAGCCAAACTTGGTAAAAATGTTTTCTGTCAAGAATTTCATGACCACTTGGTGATTAACTTTCTTAGTGGGGATGACCTCGATCCATTTGGTAAAATAATTAGTGGTTACTATAATCCATCTATGTTGGCCACTGGAATGTGGATTAATCTCCCCTATGAAATCCAAATCCCACTGCTGGAAAGGGCCATTAGTGTGTATTGGTTTTAGGGGCAAAGATTTCAGCTGCTGTCTTCCTACAAACCTCTAGCATTTGTCACAAGACTTCACAAACGAAAATACATCAGAGAATAGAGTAGGCCAATAATACCTAGCTCTCAAGATCTTGTGGGCTGTGGTTTTCCAATAATGATGTCCTCCACAGATGCTAGAATGGAACTGGTGCATGACTTCCACAAATTGCTCTTTGTCTAGACACCTTAAGAGGATTCCAGATGGGTCCGTCCAATAAAGCAGGTTCTCAATAATACAAAACTTGGCTGCTCTGAGCTTGATGGTTCTGGCTTGACTTGAACAAAGGCTTGGGGGAACTTCTAGCTTCAACAAGAAATGAGCTATACTGGAATACCATTCACAAGTAGCCAAGTTCTCATCCAATGACTGGCTCTGCTTTCGTTCTTATGTCGCCTCCTCTGCTTGTTCAACCTCTGAATTTGTACTTGTGCAATTTATGTCCAGCATCCTGCAATTTTCTTTAGTCATCAGCTGAGCAAGACCCTGGCCTTTGACAAGCTTGGTAGGCTTCAATTTTATGTTGAACTCAATGAGCTTTGCAATCCATTTAGCCCTTCTTCCATCAACATCTGGCTGTGTTAGGACATCCTTTACTGAGGTAGAGGGTACATAGGCAATCACCTTGGAGTGCAGAATGTAGATTCAGAATGCCTTTAAAGACTTAATAAGAGCATAAGCCTGCTTTTCAATTATGTCATATCTTAATTCAGCGTCCCTTAAGGTTTTGCTGAAGAAGGCCACTGGATGCTCTGTACCTTCATCATCCTTTTGCAATAAGACTGCTGCAAGGGTGTCACAAGAGGCAAAAGAGAAGATATGGAACTCCTTGTTATATTCAGGGCTAATTAGAGTGGGAGCTTCCATAATAGCTCTGTGATGCAGGAAAGTGTTCCCTCTGCGGATAGAGGCAACCCCTCTAGCCCTAGAGTGGGTCTAGTCACAGCAAAGACAGATCAACAATTGATTTCCTTAAACAGTCGTCGTTGGAGGCCTACCTCAAACCAGTGGTTGATGAAGTTCCGTTGCGCTGCTCCAGCTTTCGTTTCCTTCTCCTCAATGAGCAATCAACCTGAAACAACACAAGAAAACAACATAGCACATAACCGAAAAAACAATGATCTATTTACTCATAAAGTCAAGTAGTCATAAGCTATCAAGTAAATTACATATAAGACATAGGAAAACATCATTGATTGTATTAATAATGAATCAAGAGCAAGCTTACAACCAAGTCTTGATGCCGCAAGCCTTCTCGGTGGGTCCAACCAGTATGTTTCTCAAGCATTCACTCTTCAAGGATGAATCTCCCAACATACAATGTCTCTCTTTCACTCATAAGTTTTAATACAAAGTTAAGGGCACTCCACAACCTCTCACAAGCTATTAACAATCCCACACTTGTCACACCCACACCAGCAATCTGTCAAACTCAAAAGCACTAGCAGCACTGCCCAACCCAAAAGAACTAGTAACTAGTTAAAAAAGCTAGCAGATCATAGCAATGGTGAGTGATTTTATAGGAGAAGGAGCCTCCATGAAATGAGGGAGAGGGAGCTTATCCTCAAGGGAGGTTACACAAGAGGTGGAACCACCATCCCAGAGGTGGAAAGGCGACCCAAATTGACCCAACAACCAACTTTAGAAACATCCAGAAGGTCGACTGTTTGAACTAATTCGCCAAATCTGGATCGTCGTGGGTCATGAATTGGGGACTAGCGACGACGTCGCAACAATACAATGCATGACAGAGAACCGTTGCGGATTTTAAGGGTTTACTAGCGACAATGCAGAAACTTAGTAAAAAAGGGTCAATCTTCAGCATTAGAGAGCATTTGCTTAATCTTCTTATGTTGGTGGGAAGATATGAACATGTTTATTTGACACATGACACAGTAGAGGGATTGAGATGAGGATAGTGACAAATTATTGTGTAACAAGCTCTTTTGATGGCTTCAAAAGATTTTCTTGCCGCATCAGTCCATTTAATCTCTGATCCCTTTTTCAGCATGGAGGTAATATGTTTCACTAGTTCTGCAAAATTGGGAATAAACCTCCTCACAAAGTTGATCTTGCCCAAAAAGGATTGGATGTCCTTTTTTGACCTTGGGACAGACAATGTCTATATTGCTTTAACTCTTTCTGGATCAATATTGACACCTGCAGCAGAAACTATATGTCCTAAAAGTTGCCCTTCTTCCAGAGCAAACTGTGACTTCTTAGGATTTACTGAAATCCCAAACTTTCTGCACTTCATAAACACTTTCCTCAAATGCCGCAAATGATCGTGATGACTGCTGGAGTAAACTATTATATCATCCAAGTAAACTAGGACAAACTTGTCATTCTCTCCCACAAAAGCTATATCCATGGCCCTCTGAGGTGGCCCCAACATTCATCAGTCCAAAGGGCATCTTGGAGTACATAAAAGTGCCCCAAGGAGTGGTGAAGGCAGTGTTTTCTTGGTCCTCTGGAGGCACAACAACTTGGTTGTACCCTGAAAATCCTTTCAAGAGAGACATGACTCTAGCCCCTGAAACCTTTTGCAACAAATGTTCCATCTTGGGAAGGGGATAGTTGTCTTTCTTAGAGCATTTGTTCAGGTTCCCGAAGTCAACACACAACTTGATTTCCCCACTTTTCTTCCTCACGGCTACCAGGTTGGCTACCCACTTTGAATACCTCAGGGAAACTATGATCTTGGCAGCCAACAATTTCTTAATTTCCTTTTCAATCAAAGGGAGTAGCAGGGGGTTTATGGGTCTCAGCTTCTATTTGAAAGGGATGGTGTCTTTCTCCAGTGGGATCTTATGTTGGATGATGTTTTTGTCATGTCTTAAGGTCACTGTATTCCCAGGCAAAGACATCGGCAAATTGCTGTTGGGTTGTGTTATATTCTTTCCACATAGTTAACAGGGGGTTTGAGGGGTACCTGTAACCCCACTTTATTGGTTTTGGACCCTATGTTAGGTTGGGCGGACCCACCTATGGTTTTGTGCATGATTTTCGCACATGTTTTTTAGACGCGATGGTTTTCGGTTCATGGTTTTGGACGTGATGGTTTTTCGGTCCATGGTATTAGATGCTTCGGCATGTATAAATATGTATTGTAACATTGAAAGGAACATAATGAAAAATCAAGCTGGTAATCCTGGTTTTGGGATCCAGTGGGAAATCTCTGTGTATATGTGTTTTATGTGTTATGCTCTCGCATTTTTATTTTTCATGTGATTTAGAATTCGTATGCAGGTAATTTCTGTACAGGGTTAAAACCTACAATTGCTTCATTAGGGTGCAGTATTCAGAACTTTAGGTAGTAGACAAGTGGGTGGATAGATTTATATACCTTGGATGATCTGGGCTCCCTATATTATGCCTATGGACTGTAGACTTATTTTCTTTTTGGGCGGTCTTATAGGGTACATCATTATGGTCAAACAAATTCTCTAGAGGCACCAACCCTTTAGGTATATGGTTACTATGCAATTGTACAATGCTGTCTTGACCAATTTTGTTTCTTAGTTGAGACTGATGACATTCCTCCATGGCTTCATTCTCTTGATCAATTTGCATTTCAGAGAATTCATCAATGACTTGCATAAACCTATTGACTTCATCATCATCCTCAAAAACTTTCCAGTGTTTGACATTATCAGGTAGAGATGGTTTATATTTTACCAGAACTTCATAAGCCAGTTTAAGGGGCATGGGAGGGATGAACATGCTAGCAGACACAGCGAGGGAATCAACAAGCTGATTTTTGACTCTAGGAATATACGAGATACAAAAGCTACTAAAAGAATCTTTGAGCCTCCATACCTCATCTCTGTATGCTCTCAGCTTGGGGTGCTTTGCTTGGAACTTTCTGTTTACTTGTTGAATGATGAGATCGACATCTCCAAACACCTTTATGTCCCTGATTCCCATTTCTTTAGCAACATTTAAGCCCAATACCAAAGCCTCATACTCTGCTATATTGTTGGTGACCTGAGAAGTCAGCTTGAAAGATAGGTGTATGCATTACTGTGTTGGGGATACCATCATTACACCTGCTCCTGCAGTTTCCCTAGAGCAAGCTCCATCAAATAACATATCCCAAATCTGTGGCCCTTCCTTCTCTGTGACCTGGCATACTAGTTTCTTGAGCTGCACTGAGGTCAACTGAGATTCTTCAATTTGGAGAATACATGCTCCAAAATCAGTGTCCATAGCATAAATGGGATGATTAGTGGGATTCTTTTCATCACTGATGACATATGCCAGCTGGGTTTCCTTGTACAACCTTCTGCCTTCTCCCCCAAAAACCTAGACAGTGGCATAGGACAGGTCATTTTGCAATGTCCCACCCAACCTCTTCATCCATCCTCTGGAAAGTAGCATGCCAAAATTAGGGGGGACATCTGCTACTACAATATCCATCATCATGCTCTTCATGGACAACTGAGATAAGGTGATGGCCAAGTCTTTGATCAACCCTAGACATTTCAATTTTTTGGAATTGAAAGAGAAAAAGTCATGATAAGGTCTGGTGATATCAAGGCCTAACTCATCCATGACGGCTTTGGGCATTAGATTATGACTGGCGCCTGTGTCTAGTAGGCAATTATGAAGGAT
Organism: Pinus taeda; assembly: GCA_000404065.3. Classification (NCBI taxonomy): domain Eukaryota; kingdom Viridiplantae; phylum Streptophyta; class Pinopsida; order Pinales; family Pinaceae; genus Pinus; species Pinus taeda. The sequence goes on from APFE030165491.1 coordinate 210,112, forward strand.
TTTGTCATGAATGGTCAAGGAGACATAAAATGATGGGGAATTGTCATCAATAGGTTCAGTCATTGGGCTAAGCACAACTGCAAGTTTGTCATCTTGCAAATTGACACAGTCATTTGATGCTTGTGTGGCTTTGAGCTCAAGGGCATCAAGGATGGGTTTCTTAAAGGCCTCATTCTTTACTAGTTCTATCAAAAGTACAGATATCTTCAACCTCTGGACTTCTGATTCAAAACTGAAAAAGGGAAGGGGGCTTGTCAGGACCTCTTACCTCTTGAGCTGGCACTTTTAGGATGTTGGGATCAGTTGCTAGTCACTTCTGCTTGCTAGTTTGCTGCATGATGGGGACAACAGCTCTTTGGACAGGGATTTCTTTGCCATTACTCATCCTTGACCTCAGGTTATATCTCTGCTGATTTTTAGTTTGCAGAACAACTTCTGTGTCCCACTCCTGGCTGGTCTGGTCCTTGAGCAATGACTCCTCATAGGCAGCTAATGTCAAAAAGAAAGCACTGTCTTTATCTTCCATGTAGTGGATCTCATCCTCTTCATCAAACTGCTCCTCCTCCATGACTACGTTTTGGAAATGAGTCTTCACCTTCTGTTCTTCACTGACCTCTTTTCCCCTTTGCATGATCTGCAACTGCTCATTTTCTCTTCTGTATGGATTTGGATTTCTAGGAGCAAATGTATTAGGAGCCCTTCCTTTCCCAGAATGCTGCTCAACTTTTAGCTTGGAGATTTCACCCCTCTGTCTCCTTCGGTCAACATGTCCCTTGAGTTTCTCTGTAGCCATGATGTTGGACTCTACTTCCAAGGCTGCATCTTGCATTTCAGCCATAGAAACACATCTTCTTTCTCTTAATAGCAAGCAGAAGTCAGAATCAAAGGCATTGTTATAGGTGAGCTTGGCAAAGGTGGGGGTAGGTTTCACTTCAGCTGGTATCTTGCTGTACATGTGGTTAAACCTTTTATTGAAACCAGACAATGACTCCCCATTTTCCCTTTTTAGGTTGCCAAACTCAGTATGATAATAGAGCAAATCTTTCTTATCCCCCCAATGCTTTAGGAACACATCATCTAAGGCCTCAATGTCTGTTATAGACCTAGGGGTTAATTCTTTGAACCATTTTCTAGCCTCTCCATCAAGGCGTTGGACAAAAACTCTCATCCACACATCATCTTCACTAATATCTAGGTTATCAACATAGCTATAGAATGATTCAAGATGTTCTTTTGCTGTGACTCCCTCTGTCACAGTGAACTTAGGCATGTACCTCTAATATTCTCCTATAGGCATGGCATTCAAAGGAGTAGGCAATACCAAGGGTCCATACCTAGCAGCTATGATTCGTTCCATTTTGGTGGGTGCTTGTGGGCCTGCCATGATTGGGTAGATGAAAGGGTGCTGGAAGTCTAAAAGATAGGGAGTTGAGAAATGACTGATAGGGTTAAAGGAATTTGATGGATAGGAGGGGAGGTTTCCTTTGGGCTGAAAACCAAAGGAGGACCTAAAGAATAAGGAGCTTCATGAATATCTGAAAATTTCTCTTCACTGTTAGTGCTAGAGGCTATATTCTCACTATGTATGTGCTCAGTGACAAGCCTTTTTTGCATAGATGCATAAGATTGTTTAGGTTTACCTGATCCTGATGCTCCCTTTTGTGATGTCTTTCTTTCCTTGATAATCTTCTCAAGGTCAGATACTGGGTCAGCTGGTGATTTTTGAGGACTCCTCTGAGTGTGCCTCACAAACTGAGCCAGAACTGTGATGTGGAGTCGCCAAGAGGTTCGGCCTCCACTAGAGTTGTCAGATATATGATTACCCAAAAATGTGTCTAGACTTTGTCTATAATCAAAGCTGCGTCTGTGTCGTTCTCCCAGGGAAGCTGAGCTTCAATCTCCTCTCCCTGGCAACGACGCCTATTATGTTAGGGTTCCAGGAAACTCTCCGAGGTTGTAGCTCGGAGATGCCTGGTAACATATAATCTTCAATATGGTTCTAGGAACTTATTGGGATGGGTGATGGTTTGATTCAAGCTAGATAACCACTTCTACTCTGTTTTCACTCCTGACATGCATGAACACCCTCAGACTACAAGGCTTTAGACCACCACTGCTCAATAATTTGGGAATTAGGTGAATAGATGAAGAATACTAACCACACCAACAGATGCATACATAATATATGACAGCGAGCTACAACTAGTCAAGAAACTTGCAAATCTAATCTATCAATGCAGAGATAAGATGACAATTATCTTGCATTAGATACAGTAGAAACCTGAGTAGCGCACTCACTGATACATTCAATTGTCTAATCCAGAGATAAGATGACAGTTATCTAGTATTAGACATTAGAAGAAATCATTAATACAACACATCAAGCACAAGCTTAGAACAGAGAAGTAATGGGCATTGAGAAATTAACAACAAAAAAAGCTTATATTGCTGAAAATGAAGATGAGACGCTGCAAGTTACAAAATATCTACAGTCTCCAGAAGTTGAATCGAAACACAATTGCAAACCCTGGTTACATCTTTCTTCTGGCTATTTATAATCTATCATTACAATGGCTCTTAGCCGTTTAGGGATGGAGGGTATTAATTGACCACCAACTACCATTAACTGTCTGATAGCGTCTTTGAACGTAGTTGTTTTCTCCACTACAAAAACCTGATTGGATCTGGTACTGTGCTTTCCTTTAGGTGGTCAGATTGATCCTGGCAGTGGAGTTCCATAACCGTTTAATTCGGTTGTTGAGTCATGCTATGTCCTTTTATCCTTCGGCCATGCTCTTATTTTAATTCAGTTTCATGGTCAGCCTATCACCAGACTGATAGAGTCGGCCATCTTCTCCTTCGTGCAATAGACAGGGGATGGAGTATGGAGTGCATGAGTAGATGAACGGTCGTGAATGACCGCGGGTGGTGGCCGTCGGATCAAGGGAGGCGTGCGGTGGAGATCATGCTTTGGAGGCTAGCAGTCGTGGTAGGTGTTATATACCTAGGGGGGGGTAATATGGGGTACCGAGGGAGGTACCCAAGGTAATAATGTAATAATGGGATGGGCCATAGTAATAAATAAGGTGGTTAACCATGTCATGTAAGGGACCACAAGTAGTTAATAATAATGTAAGGGGCCCGTGGTATTAGTTGATGGTATGAGGAAACCATGGTAATGATGCATGGTATTGTATGTATGAGGCCTATATAGAGGCTATAGACTCCACATGGAGAGATATGAAGAGAAGTAATATTGTATGAACAAGCATATGGCTTGTGGAGTATTCTCCTTCCTTAAGGAGTGAATGTATGGTGTTGCCCTACCTTAAGGGTTTGATAATAAAAAAACATTTCATATAATTCTTGGGTTTATTTGCATTGCCTTATCTTTTATTATCAGATCTATAATATTTCCGGTTTAGATCTACAACAAGTGGTATCAGAGTTACAACAAGTGGTATCAGAGCACTTTCTTGGGCATAAAAGTGGAGAATTTTTTTTTTCATTTTTGCAGGATTTCAGGGGCGGCGAGTTTGTAGATCAGATCTGTACGTTTTGGTTCAATATCTGAAAAATCTGATTATAGATCTATATTCTTTGTGAAAAAATAGCCGATTTCAAAAAAAAAATCGGTCAAATCGGAGTTCGGATGAAGGAAATATCGCTGATCTAAAAATCAGTAGGGTTTGAGACAACTTTTCGGGGCAGCGAATTTGCGGCGCAGATCTAGACGTCCTGGTGCAAGATCTGCAAGATCTAATTGCAGATCTGGAATCTTTGTGAAAAAACATCCAATTTCAAAAAACAAATCAAGCGAATTGGAGTCCGGATGAGGGAGATATCGCTGATTTAAAATCAGCACTTTTTTCAGGAATTTTGGGTGACGACGGGAGAGTAGCAGCGCAGATTTGGAATTCTAGTGTCGGGATCAGGATTTCTATCACATGGGCAGATGCAGAATGGTTGTTACATTTCCAAAAACAGGTTATAATAGAGATTCTGAGCAATATTGACGAAACTGTGACAATTTCAAATTTTCGCCAATTTTTTTGTGATGGCGGGCCCATATATGAATTTGGAGGACTTGTATGCATTTGATGGCTCTCATCTAGCCAAATGGCTAGCAAAAATGGAGAAATGTTTTAGAGTGAATTACATCAATGATTATGAGACTCAACTGAGTGTGGGACAAATGTACTTGGACAATGAAAGATTGTAATGGTGGCAAAGGTATCAACGTTGCCTTCGAAGGCCCTTGACTTGGGACATATTCACAAAAGCTCTTATGGACCACTTTGACCATAAAGCTAATCTTGTGGATAAGCTCACACAGATAGACATACAGCCTAGCAAAGATTTTATTTTTACAGGAAAGAAGGAAACCAAGGAACCTAAAGGGTTATTTTCTACTGGTATCTCCTTGTTACAGGTTCATGGATTGATTCAAAAAGAGAAGATCATTGTTTCTATAAATCCTAGTTGCCAGCATAATTTTATCAGTGGTAATTTGGCAAAAAAATTGCAAGTCCCAGCAAAACAAATTGAACATACACAGGTTGATAATGAGGATGTTCAAGTGTACAAGGATTTGAAGATTTCTATGGATAAATATGTGTTGCATAGTGATTTGTATGCTTCTGATATGGATAACATAGATGTTGTTTTGGGCTACCCTTGGATGGAATCAGTAGGTACTATCAATATTAATGTACAGAAGAAATTCCTGAAGCTCTGGTATAAAAAGAAGAAAATTACATTACAGGATATTTCCATTAATAAACAGGTAGAGTCCAAGGAGGCTGAAGCAGAAGATGTTCCAGGGTCTGACATATCAGATAATGAGCAGTTGATGGTCGACAATCAGACACAAACAGAGGCTGAAGCAGAAAAGGTTACATGTGCTGATACATCAGAGGAGGACTCAGTGGTTGAAGTCATATTGGAAAAGAAGACACCACAACAGGCACCTCAACAGGGTGAATTAAAGAAGACGGCACCGTGGGTTAAAACTTCAACATATCATCACACACATCACCCTACAAGCCAACCATCAAGATGGCAACTAGTTAGTCACAAGGACAACAACCCCCACAAGATAGATAAGGAGAAGCGAAGAGCCACCTACTACACATCAACACAAAAGAGCTACCACGATCAACTTCCATCTCAAGCGAGCGAGGCACCAGCGAGATCGAGGGTTCACCTTTCTCTTAGATGGCTAGATGCACGCGCATGGTATCAGTGGACTACTCTTTTGAGTAGATCTTATTATTTGTGTTCTCCCCATGTTTCGGGGACGAAACATGCTAAGGGGGGTGGAATGTTATATACCTAGGGGGGGTAATATGAGGTACCGAGGGAGGTACCCAAGGTAATAATGTAATAATGGGATGGGCCATAGTAATAAATAAGGTGGTTAACCCATGTCATGTAAGGGACCACAAGTAGTTAATAATAATGTAATGGGCCCATGGTATTAGTTGATGGTATGAGGAAACCATGGTAATGACTCATGGTATTGTATGTATGAGGCCTATATAGAGGCTAGAGACTCCACATGGAGAGATATGAAGAGAAGTAATATTGTATGAACAAGCATATGGCTTGTGGAGTATTCTCCTTCCTTAAGGAGTGAATGTATGGTTTTGCCCTACCTTAAGGGTTTGATAATAAAGAATCATTTCATATAATTCTTGGGTTTATTTGCATTGTCTTATCTTTTCTTATCAGATCTATAATATTTCCAGTTTAGATCTGCAACAGTAGGAGCGGGACCTGTCCGGGTCGTCAGATCTTCAGGCAGGCGGATCAGACGGCTATTAGGCGACAAAGATGTGTGGGCGATAACACACGGGGTTATTTGTTTTGAGTGGTAAATGGTTTTTATCGCACGGGCATCGGGTGGTAAGTGGTAAGTGTCAGAACTCACCCGATGCCATTCACGGGATGACACATAGCAGCAGGGAAAGAGAAAAACCGCCCTGATCAGGTGGGTACTTATCGCGCTTGTTGTCTGCGCGATTGGGCAATGACCATTAGATCTGGTGGGGGTGATCTAACGGTGGAGGAGAGTCAGACAAGTTGGTGTATCAGATGGGACGTGGACCGTTGGATTGGCGGGGAAAAATCAACGGTGAAGATACGGTAAAGGTACGGGATGTCTTTGGGAAATGTGCTATAAGCGCGTAAGGCATATGGGTGAGGTTTTATGGGGATTTTGGCTATTGCATTTGGGGCTAAGGCCAAAGAGGAATTTGTCGTGGTGTGAAGGTTAAGTTATGAAAGAGAAAGGGTAAAGTGTGAGCGGGGTAAGGGAAGAAGAGGAATAATAGCCCATGTGGGACCCTTTTAAGGACAACGAAGCAGACCGAACCTTTCCTTCAACATTCAAAAAGTCAACACTGCATCTCAGGACTAACAGGGCTAGTAAAGAAAATTGAAGTAAAATTGTTCTAAGCATAGAACATACCATTGTTATCCTAAAAATAACATGGTATCAGAGCTGAGGTGAAGACAAAGCTCAAGGAAGAGTGAGAAGAAAAATCACCAAGAGGAGCAATCACTGATCAAAGACAAGATTCAATGGTTTCCACATCCTACTTCAAGTTTGATGATAAGCTCCATGATAAGTTTGACTATCATGCATGGAAGATGTCTCTTGATTTGACATTAGAAGAGCAATATGTGATGGATTATGTGCAGGGAAAGATTTCAGAACCTCCTTCTAATGCATCGACTGCTGCTACGATCAGATACAAGAAAGGTGAAGTCAAAGCCAAGAAGATCATCAGGGATTCTATTCAAAAGCATTTAGTTGCTTACATTTCCGATTTGAACACATCAAAGGAGATATATGACAGGTTGGTTGGCATGTTCAAATCTAGCAATGCAAATCAAATTCTTTTCCTCAAGTACTACCTGAAGGATCTAAAGAAAGGAAAAGGTGAGGATATTCAATCCTACTTCATGAGGATTACTGAGATAAAAAATGATCTTCTTTCGATTGGTGAAGCTATTGCTGACAGGGAGCTCACTCTCATTTCCCTTGGTGGTCTTCCTCTCGAATGGCATGTGTTCAGCACTACTATTCTCAGTGACAACATAATTCCAGTTTTTGAAGAATTGCTGACTTGGTGTCCTCAAGAAGAAACAAGGATGATGGAATTGGAGATGCCTTTGAATAGGAATAATCCTACCGCATTCTCTGTTCATGCCAAGAGGAAGAACAATGCAGGCTCAATGAAGCAAAGTCAAGGAAGACTGGGATTCAAAAATGGAAGGAAGGGAAGATGCTTCGTTTGCAACAAGTTTGGTCACTATGTAGGGAGTGTCCAAATAGAAGGGACACATCTCATGATGATGATCACAATCATTCCAGGGGCAACAACAACAATCAAAGGAATGGCATGTTCAACAACAAATGGAAAAGGAATGCTTTCGCTACTCAACTTGGAAATGATCGAGTTTCTAAAAGAACAAGAAGCTCCAGGTATGATGAGTCTAATGTTGCAAATTCTATGCAAAAGGAATTTTATCTTATATTTGCCCTCTCTACTGCCTCTCCTCTGAATACTTTTGGAAATTAGTTGATTGATAGTGGTGCCTCAAGGCACTTCATTGGGTACAAGGAAGCTGTTTCAAATCTGATAGAGAAGGATACAAATTTGGAAATTATCCTTGGAGACAATGCCACCTATCCCGTGAAGGGAGTTGGGAGTGGTACCCTTCAATTAAATCAAGGTAACACCATTCATCTTCATGAAGTACTATATGTACCTGATCTAAAGAAGAATCTTGTGTCTATCTCGGCGATGGAAGACAAAGGATTCAAGGTGGCATTCATCGATGGAAAGATATGTGTATGGAAAAGAAATTTCAAAGAAGCATTTACTCTTGGATTCAGGGTTGACAATTTATATCAAGTTGGGGGAAGTCCACTGGGAGCTATGTCTTGCGACACATCTCTTCAATCCGAACTATGGCACCAGAGGTTTGCTCATCTTCACTATAAGGCTCTACCCGATGCAAGGAACATGGTTACAGGTATTCCCGAATTCAAAATAGAGCATGGAGGTGTATGTCAGGGATGTGCCGAGGGAAAACATACAAGGAGACCATTCCCCTCAAGTATAGCAAGACCACAAACATTTTGCATATGGTTCATTTTGATCTATCTGGTGCAATGCTTGTGAACTCATTGGGAGGATACTTCTATTATGCAACCCTTATAGATGATTTCTCTCGTAAGACTTGGATATATTTCTTGAAGAAGAAGGACAAAGTATTCTCATGGTTTCGTTCTTTCAAAGCTTTGGTTGAAAAATCAAACCAGGAAGAAAATCAAAATATTGAGGATCGATAATGGAATCAAATACGAATCAAATGAGTTCAAAGATTATTGTAGAGAAGCTGGCATTAAGAGGGAGGCTACTATCACATATACTCTTGAGCAAAATGGTGTTGCTAAAAGGAAGAACCATTCTATCATAGAAGCCACTTGTGCCATACTTCATGATCAAAGCCTTCCGAAGTTCTTATGGGCTGAAGCGGTAAACACCGCTATACATGTTCAAAATAGGTGCCCTCATCAAGCGTTGGACTCCAAGGCTCTCGAAGAAGTTTTCACCGGTAAAAATCCTGATGTTTTTCACTTTAGAATTTTTGGTAGACCCGTATATTTTCATGTGCTGAAAGAAAAGAGAAGCAAATTGGATACTTCTAGGAAGAAAGGAACATTTGTTGGCTATAGTGAAACTTCTAAGGCATAAAAAATCTATGTTCCTAGTTAGAGCGAAGTGGAGATATGTCATGATGTCACTTTCGACGAGGATGTTGCCCTTGGGAAGATTAGTAACCTTCCTCTTGCAAGTAAGGACAAAGAAGCAGATTTCAGAAAGCAGGGAGAATCGAGGGATGAGCAGATCCCGATGTTGAAGGACCAATGGATCCCATTGATCCTCCTCCTCCAAAAGGAGACCCTCATGGTTGAGGGAAACTCTCGAAGATGCCGAGAGACATGTTGCACCGAGGGGGACATTTCGTGAAAGCAAGAAGCCTAATAGGTACCAAAGGTACTTAATTTCTATAAGCACCATTATTTAGTCTGAACCTTTCTCATTCAAAGAAGCTGTGAAGCAACAAGTATGGAAGGATGCTATGAACGAAGAGTACGAGTCAATTTTGAAGAATGATGTCTAGGATGTGGTCCCTAGACCCCAGGACAAATCTGTTATCACCTCTAAACGGATCTACAAGATCAAGCATGATGCTGATGGAAGTGATGAGAAGTTCAAGGCTAGATTTGTTGCTCGAGGGTTCTCTCAAAAGGAAGGTGTAGATTATGATGAGATATTTGAACCCGTTGCTCGCTACACCACCATCCGTTTGATTATAGCCCTTGCTACCTCACAAGGATGAAATCTACACCAGAAACACTGGGGGGTTAAGGTGCCTTAACTCGAAACACTGGGAAATAAAGATTTGCTTTGGTAATGTAATAGTGCCATCCTTATGTATTTTGACAGCCTCATATATTGGAGTTATGATCTTTAAATCCATATTGCAGAAAATTTGTTTTGGTTTGAAATAATACAGCACATTGCTTATTGCATTTCCAACAATTTCTATTGAGATACTTAAGAGTTTTCATGGGAATGGACTATCGTTTGCTTCTCATATCCATTTCTTTCCCAAGGTTAAACATATATACCTTGTAGATTTATATCATGTTTCAGTGCATTACCTGTTAAAGAAACAAGGATCATATTCTAACAATTGAGTCACCTTCATGTGGGGGATAACATATAGCTTAGATACAATTCAGAGCACTCAGGCATGGTATGTGTGGCATATATAATATGAGATCTCCTCCAACCCTTTGGTGGGATTAGTACTATGAAAAACAAATTCTCTATCATTTGTTCTTCTTTTGTATTTTCCAAGCAAATATTTACACCATAATATCGGCCCATGGCACACCTTAACAAAGGAAAGAGATATTTTGGCATTGCTAAAAATTGTGTACTTATCATTAGGGTTAATGTTTATTGCTTTGTATCAGACATGTTTTGCTTTCAAGCCGCAGTTAGCTCCGTGGTTTTAGCAATCTTGTAATTTCCTAACACAGATTGGATAACTGAAACATTGTTACTTTAGTAATACCACTGAAAATTCCGGTTGATATGCTGGAAAGTAGATTATATTCCTGTCAGGAAAATCTGTACAATTATTCCCTTTTCTGTGAAGCTAGGAGTAAGAAGCGTGACAGTCTCACATTGATGAAAGTACTAGCAATGAAATATAATAGCAAGTTTAAAAGTACCAACAATGAAATATAAGAGCGTGACAGTAGTTTCATTGCTACCAATGGATATAGTTGTGTGCAAGTACTAGTAATGAAATAGAATAGAAAGTTTAAAAGGTTGTAAAGCATGTATTGGTAGAGACTTTGATCTTATTTGAAGGATTGATGGTGAAATAATTAAATTAGCCTTTTGCATGCCTTTTATTTTTACAGTTACTTTTGATCTTAAAGGAATGAAATGATAACAATCCAAAAATAACAATGATTTATGGATACAAAATGCAACTCAAAATATGCCTTTCGATATTTCATAACCAAAAAATGGTTAGATGGAAAGTTGTGATCATGTAAACAAAATACTGACATATTTCATAACAAAACAAGGAGAGATGCGAGCAGCAAGTCCCTGCGGATAGAATGAAAACGAAAGTATCGAAAATGAACGAGCGAGCGAAGTATAAAGAGCCAACTTATTCCCCACGTCTACACAAAGCGAGCTTATTCCACTTGATACGGAGCTACGATCTAAGTTTACGTAGTGCGCCTCTTCAGTTCCACTAACCTGAATTTGAATGTGAATTTGATTGACTGCTCTAGTCCAGCTACATCGCCAATAGCAAATGCTACTGATTTTCTTTCAACGGGCTTCTTAGTCAAGTAGCTTTTCGGGGCTTCAATGAACGCTATCAAGGCTAAAAATCAAGTCCCCTGATCAGACTGACCTATTGCTAAACTCCAAAGCTGGAAGCTGGAAATCAAGGGAAGACAGTTTGTATGTCGTTGAAGACATCATTACGGTGATTTTGGATGTCTCTCTTCATGCTAGCAGATCGTCTATGTGCTGGAAATTGAAGAAAGTGGTGTTGTGAGCTATCACGTGTTTGCTGATTGTGTGTGTGTTGCAAAACAAAAGGGGATGGGCCGTTTATTAGTCATTTTGTATAGCACTAAGATTTTATACGCTACGCTGTACGTAAAAGAAAAAGCAAGAAGAACCACACCCTTAAAACCCTAAGCTATAGTCTAGAGAAAGAGGATGTCTGAACCTTTACCAGCTATCCTTCCAAGGATCCTCACTTAGAAAGCTCGGAGATTAAAATCGTTCATAGGCCTGTATAACGTCTGTCGGGTGTTCCGGCATAATAAAAATAGAGAAAAGTGTGTTTTTAAAACTTTGTTATGTGCCGGTTTTCCGGTTTTAGTTGGAGATAGACTGATTTATAAATCTACAGCTTGTAAATAGATGGGTAAAATTGTTTCGAAGTTGGTTGGATTGGGCTATGGTTCAGTGGTCTCAGCTGACCCAAGTTGCACCCTCTTTCAGCTACCGAGGAATGCCCTGAGCATTAAGAATAAGCCCACTCTAGCAGAAAAATTGGGAGTTTCTGTCAAATACAAAATACAAAGTTCAAGAAAACGTAAGTATAGGAGCTAAATTTTTTATTATGCATGTTTTGAAGCATTTTGTATATATTAGATATCATTTTTGGGATTCAACTGCGTTAAGTAAGTCATTCAAACGTATGACCATTTCCATGAGAGGTAGTCGTAATTGACTAATTTCTCATGATTTTTGAATAGTTCACTTAGCACTCATTGCATCGGGTGATGCTCACAGGGGTGAAGAAGTGGGATTGAAACTAGTGAAATGTGGAGAACGAATCACATAGCATCAATCATCACTTCCGGGGCTTGCACCCGGTAACCAGGACTTCCCAGGAGGTCACCCATCCCAGAAGTCCTCTGGCTTAAGCGCGCTTAACTGTGGAGTTTTTCCACAATCAAGCCCACTTAGCTTGCTACCCCATTTGCAAAACCTTAGCAAGTATTGTGCCTCATGAACCATTCAAGTAGAGATCCCTTGACTCTTTTTGAATTTAAGTATGCGGAAAAACTTAAAGAATCGTTACACTGGAATGAAGGTTTAATGCGTAGGAAAAATTAAATTACCTCCAGCCATTGATAACGCTTTTGCTGCAAACCACAGTCCACTTGGTTTCTTTACTGAAACAACACTCCAGCTTCAATCCAAACAAAAGAAAAGAATACAGAAAGTCTGAAGGCACTTCCAAGCTCTGCTCTCTCAGCTAGATGGTGTAAAAACTGAAGGGGATTGAGATGCTAGCTTGGGGACCAAACACATGAATTTATAGCCAAGCTTCCATCAAGCTTCTAATGGCTATGTGTCAGGTGTTTCACAGATCAAGGTAGAGAACTCCAGATGGAGTAATGGACCACTTCAGAAGCTCCCAACAAGAAAATTAATTAACTGTAGTTGATTTCCTTAATTTAAGGAAATTACTGCAGTTGGTTTCTAGAAATTAAGGAAAGACTGCAATTTACTGCCATAACTGTAGGTAGCAGTTGGTAAAAACATAATGGAGCTTAACATTCTCCCACTTGGTCCATACTTCCAAACTTAATGTCTCAACTTAAAACCCATTGACAATCTGTATTAAGTAATAGATACATGAATCAAGGCGATAAGTCCTCTAATGATGAGTATTATCTTCCATGTATTACTATGTATTTATTCTTATTATAATTTATGTGGCAACAATTTCTTAATGAATAAACCTTATGTTTATTCTTGGTCCTTCTTAAATGAATTTTCTCAAATCAACTTAAGGTGCACATAAATATGAAAAAAAACATCACAATAATTAAGAATTTCATTAAAATAACATTGTCCATACAATGAGAAACTACATAATGGAACCAAGTCCCATATTCATTACATGATCCTTGAATTTAAATGGTGGCATGCCTTAGTCAAAGGATCAGCGATCATCAACTCAGTGCTGACGTGCTCAATGACCTTTATTTTCTTTAACACGTTCCTTATAGCTAAATACTTAATGTCGATGGTTTATTCGACTCCCACTTTTGTTGTTTTTAGCCATAAAAAC